>CAUYPK010047210.1:0-12381 GCA_963574355.1 Loris lydekkerianus | reverse complement strand
CCTTGCTGGCTCCCTGTATCCTCAAAGGGATGATCATAGGCAGATCCCACCGGCCAGAGATGTCTGGAGTCTTGTCTCCCCAGATTTGCCAAGCCCAGTTACAGGGAAGCTGTTACTCAGCCGCCATTTTTAATCCACCCCTCTGTTTTTTCTTTATTGACATGTCTTTCCCCTTTAATAAAGAAGACTTCTTTGAAAGCAAGAACTATGACTTACTTAGCTTTTTATTCCCACTGTCTGGAGCAATGTTTGGCTCACAGAAAGTGCTCAGTAAGTGTTGACTAGATGAGAGAATGAATAAATGGAGGATGGATGGATGGATGGATGGATGGATGAGTGGGTGAATGGATAAATGGATGGATGGATAGATGGATGGATGGATGGATGGATGGGTGGATGGGTGGATGACAGGATGGATGGATGGATGAACGAGTGGATAGATGGATGGATGGGTGGATGAGAGGATGGATAGATGGGTGGATGGATGGAAGCAGATCATCTGAACAAGCTACTTTCATCCATCAATGCCTTGCTCAGTTTTATGATTATTAGAAATATTAAATATATACAGACATACATACAATATAGATATACACTTGAGCACAGCTCTTAGCCCACAGTATACAATCAATAAAAGGAGGCTGTTAGAATTATGTTTATGATTATTAAAAGGTCCTAGACGCTAATGTCTTAAGATCAGCTCCATGAGAGCCATAAACCAACAAAAACGATAAGGCCAAGAGAAGGAACAGAGGCGAATCTTCCACCCCATACGCCTCACCTGCCTTTCCAGGTCCCCCAGGGCCTTGAGGCCCAGCAGGAGACCATTTCCCGGTGCCCTGCATCCTCTCAGGGCCCACGGGACGGCCGAAACCCAACAAATGAAAGGAAGGCAAGCGTGAGACCAAAAGAGATGCCGGAATTGAGAAATGACTTCATCTGCAGACCTCATTCCAGGCCCTTCCTCCTCCCCACTCTGCCTGAAGGAAAGAGCAAGACACTTCACAAACAGTCCGAACGAAAAAAAAATTCTAATGGTGAATAAATATTTTATCACAGAGACTTAATGCAGCAGCGCTCCACTCACCCAAGCCATCTATCTGGAGATATACAACTTTAAAAAGCTCAGGCTCTTGGAGAACATTTTATTAATGACCTGTCTAGTTAAAAGGAGGAGGGAGTTTAGGTTTAAAAAAATGCAGTAATACCAGTCGGGTGCCTGAGTGGAAGAAAGGGGTCAGGGGAAGGAAGCGTGATAAATTTTTAACACACCCTAAAAGATCCACATTTAGAGGAAGAACAAATTTATTACTAATTATGCAATTATTTCATTTGGTAGTGTGGGGGAAGGAAAAAAACACTTAAAAGCCTTTTAAAAATATCTCTAATGAAGAATGTACAAACCTTACTGTGTTATCCCTCCACAAAGAGCACAGGTGGATCTGCAGCTGCCCCATCCTCAGCATGGAACATGGGGAGCCACTCTCGGGTCTGAGTGGTCTCAGCAGGACCTGGCCTGGCAGGGCCTGAAATCCTCAGCGTTACTGATGAGGGAGGTCAGGTTGGGGAAAGGAGGAACATTTGGGAAGCCCCACACCCAGGACCCTCAGCCAACACTCAGACCTACGTGTAAGGTTCAGCCCCAGGAGGTCTGGCAAGGGAAGAGGTCACTCTGTCCGCTTTGACAGCCAGAGTGGAGAGTAAATGTCACTATCACAGACTGAAACTGACTCGAGCTAGGGGCTCTGAGCGCTGTGCTGCCACCATGTCATGTAACGCCCACTTGTGCCATACCAGTCAGGGACAGAGGGTCAGAGAAATTTTCCATTTGCTCCCAGTCAGACCTGGAAGGCAGAAGACCAGTATTCCCATTGGAATTCCGACTCTAATCTGGTCTATGGCATGGCCAAGCTGCTTCAGATCTCAGCCCCTTGTCATGTGGCTGGAGACTCTGAGGCCCAGGAAGGTGAAGAAATCACCCAAGACTGCACAGCAATGTTAGAACACTGTGACCAGAGCCTGTGGTCTCCCCTGGCCCTGCCCTTTCAGCAGTGTGACAGCAGGCCAGTTATGAAACCTCCCGGACATCAGTTTACCTGGCCCTAAAGTTATCACCGTTGTAATAAATGCCCTTCTTCTTTAAAGCAGCTGTTCTAAACTATAAAAATACATCCTGCATATCAGATATTTACATTATGATTCATAGCAGTAGCAAAATTACAGTTACGAAGTAGCAACGAAAACAATTTTATGGTTGGGGGGTCACAATATGAGGAACTGTATTAAAGGGTCACAGCATTAGGAGGCATTAGAAAGGCTGAGAACCACTGCAAAGGGTAACTTCAAAGAACAAGTTAGTCAACAGGCATGAAAATGTGCTTGGAACATATATAGTGAAAGCCAGGATTGTGCAGTGGGAGCAGCTGCCCTTCTGCCCACAAAGCCTCCTGCCTCCGATACTTTATCAACTAGACTCCCCGCCACTCGCGTCCACCCCTACAAGATGGAATTGCAAAGATTTTAAAAGGCCCATATGATTACCCATTCTACTAACTTGAAATAATTTTGCTATCAGAAGAAATGTGGAGATCTTTTTGTGAATACAGAGAAATTTTTATCGGAGTTGAAATGTGTTAAACTTGTGTAATGGCTACACAACATACAAACACAACAAAAAAAGACAAGAGGAAAGAGATGGGGAGGCAGGAAGGAGGGAAGGGAGGGAGGGAGGGGGAGGAAGAAGAGAAGAGAAAGAGCAAGACGGCCAGACAAGACCCACAACACCAAGCCTCGCCCCGCAGCCCAGGGAAAATGTCAGAGAAGGGTCTACTCTCACCTGCCACACCATTGGCCTGAGTCAGGCACTTTCCCAGCCCTGGTGACATTTAGTCATGTGACAGCCCCCAAGTTGGGAACCACATCCCATCTCACAGAGGGACAAGATGCTCTGGGAGATGGAGAGACTGGCCATATACTACACGGGGCAAAGCCAGGACAGAGGCTTCCTCTGACGTCATTCTTTTCCCCTGTTACACACAGAGGCCCTCTGCATGCCCGTGGGCAAGACACCTCACCCTGCCCAACGGATCTCGGTTTCTGCTTCTTATAACATGGGGACAATCGCCACCTCATGAGGTTACAGGGAAATGAGAGCCTGCATTTACAGTGCTTGGGGCTGGCTCACAACAGGGTATGGGACAGGTGACAGTTATTCCATACTGTCATCACTCCTGCCGACCATAATGTCAGCCACCACCACCCCGATGTGACAATCGCAGCTGGTCAAGGGAAGCAGGAGCCAGAGTGATGTCTGGGTCCCTGGGCTGGAATTAGACCTCTGGGGCGGGACAAAGGTCCCCAGGGCCCCTGAAGTGCTGAGGGAGTCTCCTTGGTGCAGGTTCATGAAACAGGAAGCTCAACCCCTGGCTCAGCGTACAGCCGCTATCAGCCGCCGCCACTGCCATCTATCTGCCCGGTTCTTATGACAATTAGCTCCCGATCCCAGCCTGACACATGGGCTCTTTCCTGGACCCCAGGGCCCTACAACTCTCCCAGCTGCTAAAGCCAGTCCTGCCAGGGACACCTAGGCAGGACGGAGCCATTACATCCTCCCAGGTCAGCCATGACCAATGTGTCTGGGGGAAGCTGGGTCAAGAAGGGAGGCAAAGTGAGCTGATGCCTGTGAGACCTGTGGCCTGCCCCAAAGCCAGCAGTGGTGAGAGTGGGCCCTAAGGCAGGTGTTGGGCCTGCTCCCTCCCCACATAGCCCCTGCATCTCTGGCAGGGCAGAGGCAGGAGCACTAGGCAAGCGCTACTCTCAATCCTCCTCCCTCCCCCCTCCTCACCCCCTCTCACAGCTATGCGGAAGCACAGGCCTTGTGGGGATGCCGTCCAAATCCACTGGCCAGCAAGTCAAGAGGGACATGTGCCTTTTCTTAGAAACACCTTCAGGGCAAGAGACTGTGAGTCAGCCTCACTTTCCCATTACCTCATTCTGAAAGGATGTGAGGCAGAATTAGGTTTTTGGTCAACCTGAAGAGTGGTAGATGGGCCTGGGTTCCTGCCGGCTTGTCATGTTCTTAGCAACTGCCTGACTCAGGAGAGTCCACTGGGCTCAGAGCGTACTTCCTGGAGCCCCAGGCTGCTGTGACAGGGTGACAGGAAGTAGTAACAGGAAGAGGGGCTTTGGGAATAGGCCTGGGTGTGCAAATCCTGACCCCACGCTTCCCGGTGGGTCCCTCCTCTTGGTGCCTGGCTTTTAAGGCTGATGGAAGGCTGCCAAGGGGGCTGGGGAATGGGCTGCCCACAGCGCACCACCGCCTGGCTGGGAAGGGGCTCCGTGAACGTCAGGCCCTCCCTCTCCCTGGCAGCTCACCTGGCAGGAGGAAGGTGGTCCTGGTGGCAATGTTGATCTCCTGCAGATGCTCCAGGGTCTCGGTGTGGAAGAGGCGGATGGAGGAGCCAGAGGAGAAGGCCATCCAGACGCCGCTGCCCGCCTTCACCATGTGCGTCACGCTCACCGCCTCGTCCTGCTGCGCCTCAAAGCTTTGCTGTGGCACAGAGGGAGTGGGGTTGGGGCCAGTCCGGAGCTGCCAACCAAGCCCCCAACAGGCCCCTGCTCCCCGGCTGGGTCAGCTGTTTTTACCCTCTTCAAGGGCACAAGCTAATCCAGCCTCTGCCTAAGCCACAACATCCAAAAAGTAACAACTCAAGAAACCACAAAGCTAACTAATCAGAGTCCCAAGGAATGTGCCAGGTGGATTAAAAACAGAACAGGTGGGAATTATTTTGCTCTAAAAAGCAGGACTTGGACGGGGAGAGGGAAAGGCCTTTTGGGATAAACCATTCCATGCTATTTGATTTTTTTTTCCCTTGCAGTGTATGTATAATCTTGATCTTAAAACAAACAAACAAAAACTCATTAATTTTTTAAGAGAAGATACAAATGGTCAGGCTTCCCACCTCCTGCTGGGGAAAGTCCAAGTTCCCTAACTCAGCATTTAAGCCCCCACGCCTGCCTTACTGTTCCCATCAAAACCTGGGCTTGGTTAGTATTCTGGGCACACCACACAGCCAGACCTCTGCCCTCATGATGTGTCCACAACACGCATCACCCAGTGTCTTGCTTCCACATCTGAAGACTCTGCATCAGCCCAACTTTCCTGTTCCTCCAACCTCCCATGGACTGCCCACTTCTGAGTGCCAGGGTCTGCTGTCTAGCCCAGGGACACTAAACCATATGTGGCTCTACTTAGCCATCATCCTCACTATGAGCTCCAAGGACAGCCCGTCAGTATCCTCTCTGCGTTAAACAGGGCCCAGTGCATAATAAAATTTGGCCAAGGAGTGAATGAATGAACACTTGAACTCTATCTACAACACCCATATATGACTCAGATGAAGACTAGGGCGAGCACACTGAACTAGAAATAACCTAAATGCCCGAACACTGGGGGTGGTCAGGTTTGTCAGACTAGCCCACACCCACTGAAAGTCACGTTTACAGATACTGTATGATGAACACAGAAAAATGAAAATGCTATACTCAGCGCAAAAAAAAAAATTTTAAGCCTGTATCTAAAATTGGGGGAAGCAGAGGGACCTGGGGGAGAAACCTGCCCACTGAGGATTATTGATTTTCCTCTTTTCCAGTTTTCTGTAAAGAATAAGTCTTTGGTAAAAGCCCAACAATGTAGGAAGTAGATATTGGATGGGACATTTATTTAGAATCAGATCTACTATTAAATCTGATTTCCTTGGCAGCTTCACAGGCCTGGGCCTCAGTTTCCCCATTTATAAGTAGACTTTGTCATGAGAATTGTAGGGACCTGGGTGGGGAGAGCTTGGCACAGGCCTGGTACCTAGCAAGGCCTCATTCATTCAACGGATGTTCTGAAGTCTCTACTGTGGGCTTGGCATGGGTCTCAGTGCTCAGAATACATGAGAAGACCCCAGGCTCACTCTCATGAAACAGATATTCCCAGTGCAGGAGACAATTTAAACAAATATTGTGTTCTACTTTGTCATTAAATAGCTATGTACTTCCCTTCAAAAATAAAAAAAATAAAAAAAATATTGATTCAAATATGATAACCACTGCACAGAAAAAATATTGAGAGCCATTAAGACTGGGTGATCAGGGAAAGTCTCGCTAGGAAGTGGCATTTAGTCAAAGACATAAAATGAGGGAATAGCCCTGGATGGCTGGGGATGCAGGGAGAGCAGTCCAGGCAGAGGGCACAGCAAGTGCAAAGGCCCTGAGGCTGGAATGAGAAGCAGACTGAAGCTCAGTGCAGGGGGCTTACTGGTGAGATAGGCAGGAAGGCAGGCAGGGCCAGACCACGCCAGGTCGCCCTCGAATTTATGATGAAGAGTTCAGATTTTAGTTACATGCTGGAGAAGCATGAGGTGGTAAGTACATGATCTATCTTACTTTTAAATAAGCTCAGGCTGACAATTACATAGCAGGAGGGTGGATTCCTGGTCTTGCCTGGAAGGCCAGGGATAGACTTGAGAACAGGACTCCAGCCCTGGCCTCAGCCCCAACTCCATCCTGGCTCAGATAATTCAGAGGTTTCCCACTGAGATAAAGAAAAGATTGGTGGGATGGGAAGTGGGGGGCTCACCATGGGGGGAGCAAAGCTGATGAGCTTGGTGCTCATGCCTGTTCAGAATGCAGGGCCCAGGAGGGTAAGAGTATAAGCTGTCCAAGGAAACTGCTTTTTTCTGAGCCAGTCTGCAATGGCTGAGCTATGAGACAGGAGGGAAGTAGCAGGGGAAGAAACCAAGGGGGGAGAGCAGTGTGCCCAGCTCTCTGGGCTTTCACTCCCCATCTGCTGCCCACAGCCCTGGCAGTGCTGCTTTCGGTTCTCTCCTCCTTCGAGGAACGCTGCGGGGTGGTTTGTTGTTTGGCTGACCCAGCCCTCAGGAGGAACCCTGGAGGAAGAAGGAACACTGGGGTTCAAAAGAGAAACCTCCCAAGAAGCCTTACTGGGAAAAGCCAGCTGAGGCACCATCAACCCCAATCACAGATGGCAGTATTGAGGCCGAGGGGGCTCCCCTCAGGGCCAACCGTGTGTGGGCAGGCAGACGGGCAAATGGACAGCCAGTGGGATGGTAAGGGGAGCCTTGCCTGGAAGGCTGTCTGCAGACTTTTCCAAAGCATGGCATGCAATTCTTTGCTCATGAATGTACAAACATGCACACACAAGAAAGGGGTCTGTGCAGTCAGCCTCCTCCTGCCCCACTCCCCAGGAAAGGTCAAAAGCATTTCCTGCCTCCAAAAAAGCAGAATACGCTGAAAACCAGAGGTTTAGGACCATGTAAAGCTGCACCTGAATCTGCAGCCAGCCAGCGAGCCCTGCGTGCTGCTGTCAGAATCTAATTAAAAGAGAAGTTGGTGGTGGAAATCCAAGCTCATTTCTCCAGTGGCAGAACACGTCTTTCTCCAGGCCCAGAGGGCTTTGCAGAAGGCTTGTGCAAACCTGCCAATCCCAAAGGGGCAAGGCAGGAGGGGAAAGAGCAGGGATCTACAGGAAGAACAGCAGATCAGCTCTGGCCCTGGTCCCAGCCCTCTGGGCTCTGGGCCACTGGTCTGTGACCCCCCTCACTCCAGGAGCCTAGTCCTGGCTGAGCCTCCTGGGCCACAGGGCAGGAGCAGGTGGAATCAGAGACATGCCAGCATCACAGGTCCCAGACAGAGTGGAGGGACTGAGCCAGCAACTTAGGGTGAGGGCAGCCAGCAGTGGGGCCCAGCCCTCGCTGCCCACTGGGCTTGTTGCTGACAGCCCATGCAGTTTTCCAAACACAGGGTGTTCACTTACCCAGGGAGAAGCTCAGAGTTCATTGCTAGGGGAGGCTATTAGCCCACCCAGCTCTGTTCCCCTCCCAAGCAAGCTGGGGTGAAATGCTACCCACCTGCTGCCCCAATTCCAGGCCACGGTTTCCTATTTCTCGCCTCTGGACTGGTTCCCTCATCCCTGGCCAGTCTAGGAGGCCCAGGAGTTGGGGGGGCTGTCTTACCTTCTAAGAGGTCATCTGCCTACCTGCCACCAGGAAGGTCCTCTCAGCCTCTGTGATTCAGGCATGGCTATTTACCTAGCCCCAGAAACTGCTCTATCAGGATCACCTACTAGACCGTCTGCAAACAATGCCCCTTAGGCTATATCAGCCTGGGCAGGTTTGGGTAAATTAAGCTTTATTGGAACATGGTCACACCCACATAGGAAAGAATCCCTACAAGCAGCTCAAGATCACAGCACCCTGACTATATGCCCTCCCCACCACCCGTCCTTGTTGAAGGGTAAAATGATCTGCAGGAAGCCCTGAACTTACTCGGTAGGCTTGGAGGCAGCGGGATGGGCACAGAGATTCCGAAAGCATGTGGTGTGACTGAGATACACTGATTGTACTGGAGACCAGGGTTTTCACAGACTCAGGAGAGAGTCAAGTATGGAGTGAGAGCAGCTAGGGCAGAGCTTCCCAGATCTTGGATTTTAATTAGAGGTATGAGAATGAACTTGAGAGCTTTTTCCTGGCTCTGGCCACTGAAGGGCCTAAGAGCAATGTACCCCAGGAGCAGTGCACACCCACCTCTTGATTTTTTTTTTTTTTTTTTTTTTGTGTGTGGTTTTTGGCCGGGGCTGGGCTTGAACCCACCACCTCCGGCAAATGGGACCAGCGCTCTACTCCTTTGAGCCACAAGCGCCGCCCACCACCTCTTGATTTTAATTACTATTCCCTAGGAGAGGGAACTAGCTAGGGCATCCTGGAAAAATGGTCAGAACTTCTCACAAGGCTGAAACCAAAAAAAGGATCAAGAAAAGGGGGAAAGGGTCCAAAGGACCCAGGAACCAACATGAAAGAGCCCCTAGTCACCAAATTTGAGACAATTTGAGCAACAAAAAATAATAGTGGTGGTCCTGATATTAGCACACTGAATTGTAGGAATTCGTAGTGATGGTAAAAGGTGGGGAGGAGGCCAGGAAAACTCTGTAACCAGTGACCCAGTCAGTGCAGAAGGGACAGTAGAATTCCCCAGTCATATTGGGGGGGTCACCAAAGGGCCATCCCTGAATGCTAAAACCTGTGGGTCAAAGTTTGCCAAGGAACAGCATATTCGGGCTCCAAAAACCACCCACAGGTGACTTAGTAATTACAAGGGGAACCAACACCCCTAGGCAGGAGCACTAACATTGCCATCAGCTCAGCAGGGTCCACAAGGCTTCCCTCTGCAGCACCAGTCGGAGGAAACAAACAGGCAGTTCTAGATTGTTCTCAACAAAATCAGCATCGTGAAAACAGAAAAGAAAAAAGCAGAGGGATTATTCTGGATTAAAAGAAGATTAAAGAGACATGACCCCCAAAGGAAGTCTGTGATCCCCGCTAAGACTGGCTCCTGGATGGGGTGAGGGCTGCAGCTTGAAACTATTTCAGGGACAACCAGGAAAATACACACCTCCCAGAAAATCAATGATCACAGTGCCTTTACATTAAATTCCTGGGTGTGACAGGCTATTGCAGTTACACAGGAGAGACGCGCCAAAGTGTTGAGGGGTAAAGGGTAATGATGTCTGCAACTGACTTTCTTTTTCTTTTTTTTTTTTTAAGAGCCAGAGTCTCACTTTGTCACCCTCAGTAGAGTGTTGTGGCGTCACAGCTCACGGCCACCTCCAGCTCTTGGGCTTAGGCGATTCTCTTGCCTCAGCCTCCCAAGTAGCTGAGACTACAGGCACCTGCCACAACACCAAGCTATTTTTTGTTGCAGTTTGACTGGGGCCGGGTTTGAACCTGCCACCCTCAGTATATGGGGTCGACGCACTACTCACTGAGCCACAGGCGCCACCCTGCAACTGACTTTCTAAAAACTGAGTGTATGTGCGCCTACAGATGTGTATAACATGGGCTAACATGGGTGGAAGGTTGTAACAGAATGTTTCCAGTTGGTTAAATAGGTGGAGAATTATCTGTGTTTCTTGTATTATTCTTTCACCTTTTCTGTTTGAAATTTTTCAAAGTAAAACGTGATAGGGGAAAAAGCAAACTTATTTCTTTTTTTAAAAGGTGACAGCTGGAGGTGAGGAGGGTCAGATCTGCCTCCCCCAGCTCCCGGCTGCTCTCTGCAGTGACTCATCCCCTCTCTCCTCTGTAAATGGGGACGGAAAGAGAGTGCACCAATGGAGCTCACCGAGGACCAAGGGAGGGTGCTGGTCTACCTTGAGTGCTCCACACACACCAGCAAGCTGGACTGGTCTGGGGGATGAAAGGAACCTGGGTGTCCTGCCCCCATCCGGCACCCCCTCGCTGCCGCCTCCCAGCCACCCATAGCAGGCGCCCACACAGAGGGTTTCAGGTGAGTGATACTGTTCCAAATAGTGCTGACACAGCCCAACCTCCGTCCTACAATATTTATGTGCCTCCAGGTGACACTTCTATGCATAGTTTCCATAAATTCCCAGGGTGAGCCACGCAGCACTCAAAGTCATTAGAGCTGCTAGGTGGCCAAGGAGCTGGGAGGCAGCCCCGGCTGGGTGCCCTCGGGGCTGTGAGCTCTAGGAGGCTGGCAGGGCTTGGACTTCTAGGCACCCACTGTGCACCAGGCCTTTCCAACCCCGTGCTGGGTGCTGTAGTCACAGAATCACACCTTCACAGAGTCTTCACGCAAGAAGAAATGAGCCCAGGGTGCCCAGCTGGCTAGGACAGAGCAGGAACATGTGCCTTTTCCCTGCCTCCAACACTCCAACCTCATATGCTGACCTCCAAGGGTCTCAGAGGGACTCTCATGCCGGCCAGAGTGGGATGTGGAGATGAAGGGGCTTGTGGTACCCACTCCCTGCCCATCACCACCAGCAGGCCGGCCCTGGGAGGCATGGTTGTGGGCCCCTAGAGCTCACCCCAGGTTTCCTCCCTTTAATCCCCACAGGAATCTGGGAAGTGGGCACTACCATCCATCCCATCCTCATCCAATAGGTGGGACACCAAAGCTTCACGAAATAACCCTCGCAGGGTCACTGTGCCATCAAGGGGACAGGCTGGGGGCTGGGACCCCAGGGTCATGACTGCTCTGGGCTGCTACACTGGGTGTGCAGATAAGTCTTCTTAGAAAGGCAATTAGCACAACACTGCCCTTCTCTTTCCTTATCTATCTCATTCTTATCAACACTTCACAGCTGAGGAAGCAAACTGAGAGGTTAAAGGATGTTCCTGAATTTGTACTGCTTAGGAAATGAAAGGAAGTCAGATTCAAACCTAAGGTGGCCAATTTGTCCCAGTTTGCTCAGCAAACCCTGGGAAATTCCTCAGTCCTGAGCAAACCAGATGGCTGATCACCATATGGGACTCCAACGCCCACACCTACCTCCACACCTTCCTGCAGGCTCTGTGTGATGCCCCAACGCTCCCACCATGGGTCTTGTGCCCAGAGCAGTTCTGCCCTTCCTGCTGCACTTCCCAGGGAGGGTCAAGGTGCACTGTCCAACTCCACATCTTCCCAGCAAGACAGTTAATGTCTCTGGGCCTCAGTTCACCCATCTGTGAAGCAGGAGGGAGGGCATTCCTGTCTAACAGAGCTATCACTGGGTGTTGGACTAACCTAGCTCTGGACCATTGTGGAAGCCCAGAAGGGACAGAGGGATGAACATCCCTGCCAGCTCCAAGATGGGTGGTCAGTCGCAACTTCCTTTTAACAATCCATTTTGAAATTGTGTAAAAATTTAGTGCTGTTGGTGCATTTTTCTATAAAGAAGATCAATAATTTTGAAAATTCTCAAACGGGCTATAAACCACTCTTGGCCCCAACCAAAAATTAAAATTTCCCACACTAGGGCCTGCTTATTACTTAAGCACACAAGAAACTGGGCACGGATGTCAGGATGAGCCATCCCATCACTCAACAACAACCCAGACAAGGCATACAGGAAGCACCACAGCAGACAGAACACCCGGTTGAGGCTGTGCCAACATTTTGCCTTTAAAAACTGAACTAAATACACTGCAGGTGGGAGTGCAAATTAATACATTCCTTTTGGAAAGATGTATGGAGAACACTTAGAGATCTAAAAATAGATCTGCCATTCAACCCTATAAGTCCCCTACTAGGCATATATCCAGAAGACCAAAATTCACATCATAACAAAGATATTTGTACCAGAATGTTTACTGCAGCCCAATTCATAATTGCTAAGTCATGGAAAAAGCCCAAGTGCCCATCGATCCACGAATGGATTAATAAATTGTGGTATACGTATACCATGGAATACTATGCAGCCTTAAAGAAAGATGGAGACTTTACCTCTTTCATGTTTACATGGATGGAGCTGGAACATATTCTTCTTAGCAAAGTATCTCAAGAATGGAAGAAAAAGTATCCAATGTACTCAGCCCT
>CAUYPK010047207.1:0-18758 GCA_963574355.1 Loris lydekkerianus | reverse complement strand
GGTGGTTGTGTGTTTGTGTGGGTGGGGGTTGGGGGGGGGGGGGTTTTGGGGCAGTGTGGTTGGGGGGGGGTGGTTGGCGAGGGTGGATGGGGTGGGTGGTTGGCGAGGGAGGATGGCGAGGGAGGATGGGGAGGGAGGATGGGGGAGCGAGGATGGGGGAGGGAGGATGGGGGAGGGAGGATGGGCAGAGGGAGGGTGATTGGTGGGATTACACCTATGGTGCATCTTACAAGAGTACATGTGAAGCTTACTGAATGTAGAATATAAATGTCTTAACACAATAACTAAGAAAATGCCAGGAAGGCTATGTTAACCAGTTTGATGAAAATATTTCAAATTGTATATAAAACCAGTGCATGGTGCCCCATGATCGCATTAATGTACATAGCTATGATTTAATTTAAAAAAAATAGAAGGCCTTTGGGGATTACTTCGTGAGATTTCAGTAATATAGTCATGACACAAAGTAATATTTGATATATATTTGTCAATCACTTTAGTAATTACTCAAACTGAATCAACGATGTTTGGTTTGACAATTAGGTTTAAGAGGAAGACGATTCATGCATCAATGCCTGAGATCAGAAAGACACAAGTTAATGCTCTAGCTTTGCATAGGTGGAAATATCCATGACGTCACTGGCCTTTAAACCACATAAAACTAACTGATATCACACATGGGGTCCAAAAAGTGCAACCAGCAACCCAAGGAAATAGCAAACAAAATCCTAACACACTGTAGACACCACTGGATAAAGAAATCGAGGGCCCTAAGTTACCAAACATTTGCTATCACTTCAGCATTACTTCACATTTCACAAAAGGAGGATCCACTTAAAATTAATTTTGAATTCATCAAAATATGATTTACAGAGTAATACACTGATGGTGATCCACTAAAAAAAAATGACAGCTTTACTGAGATTTGGTTAACATATGTTTTGCCCATTTAAAGTATACCATTCATGGGGTTTTAGTATATTCACAGATGTATACAACCATCAGCACAGTGAAGAAAACTAAACACAAAACAAGAGAAAAGGCAGAAAAGACAAAGAAAACGGGGGGGGGGGGGGGAAGGAGAATTGGCTTGTAGGCACATATCCTATGGTGAGTTTTCCTGGGTTTTGTTTTTTACAGGGTTCCCGCTATTCCCCAAGGTAACAGAGCTTTATTTGCCTAGTTGGCAAATAAACTCTCTTCCCAAAGAAAGTTAAGAGACTAAAAGCAAAAGAAAACTGTTCATTCGCAAAACTGAGACTCACCGAGTGAAGAAATTAAGTTGTACAGATCAGAAATGTAATCATGGGAGACAAGCTCTGAGAATTTTTCAATCACTGTGGGGCCGCATCAATTTAAAGTCACATTACATTAAAGAAAGAAACGTCCTGGAGAGTCTCCTCGTGTCACTTTACATTAGATTTGTTGTTGTTATTGGGCTGTGCATTTTGTCGGCTTGATTTTACATTTCAAAGATACTGCTTAATGTCCATAAATAAGAAAATGGTAACCTCTGACTTGTCCTCTGTTACCCAGAGATTGGTCGTCAGCACGCATTAGCCTGAAGGGGGAAATGCGCTATGTTCAGATTCATATTAACATATTAACCAACTTCCATGGAGTGATCCACCATAGGGCAACTTGAGATTCACTAATTTTTTTTTTTTTTTTTTTTTTTTTTAAAGTCTGGTCCCCTTAAGAGTTACACAAGAATCAATTTGTAAGCTTCCCCCTTCCACCTGTTCTACCATGAAAGAGGGGATTGGAAAGTTCCATATGGTGTGTTGTGCTGTGCCGCCTAGCGTGACTTCCTTTATCTCATTAAATTGCCTATGAGTTTAGCCCTGGACTCCGAGGACTTCTACACATCGAGTTGCATAAAAGTGACACTTCACCAATTTAAGTGATAAGTTTTCAAATGGTGAAGCATCTAATTGCAACAATAAATTCACCTTGCTTTCCTCTATGGTCAGACATCTGTATCTTTAACAAACAAAAGTGGCAGTTTAAAAACAATTAGACTCAAAAATCCTAATGAATAAAAATCACTGTCTCCATCGATAGCACGTGGACCTGGATGTGCACCAGGCTCTGGTCCACCTGCACAGCGCACGCTGGCAGGGCCCTTCCAGGCTGGGAAGGGTGATGCCTGCTCTATTTTGCTTTCTAGAATGGAAACCACCCTAGTCATCATAAATCTACAGAAAAACATTACAACCTCCATGTGCCCATCATCAATGTAGTGACTTTATCACGGTATTTATTTTCCTGAGAGGAAGTAGAATGGTTTTCCAGCTGGTTGACAGTAGAATTTGAAAAAGAGCTGTGTGCTCCCTATTTTCCAGGTGTAGTCAAATCACAACACCTGCCAGCAAACAGCCTCCTGGCCGCCTCCCACACCCTGGCCCTCCACGGCTGCATTACCCATTTAGGGTCGCGTCAACCATTTAGCAAACTGGACAAGGAAATTAAGGCCTGCAGGGGCAGGGAGGGTGAAAAACCAAGGGCACTGAGCAGGAGTGGAACCCTCGGCCTCTGCTTCTCTTGGAACAGAGGAAGAAATGGGCATACAAGTTTCCCAACTGGCTTCAAGTTGCCAAGGGCGTGAAGTCTGGAAGGATCTTTGAGGGTCATTTGACTCCATTCCTTTGCCAGAGTATCTGCGGACTTCAGAACCTGACCTGCGCAGAAGATGTGTCTCCACGGCCTCGATGGCATACCGAATTATTTATCCCTAAACCCCTATATATTAAACACCCTTTCCCAGTAGGTAGTGCTGAGTGAGTGGATGAATCTTGCTGTTAACACTTCCAGCATGTGTGGAACACTTTCCCAGACAGCTGGCACATAACAACTTTCAATAGGACATTTCTCTTCTGAGGCCCCATTAACTTTTTTGGTCTCTATTAAGGTCAGAAGCCCAGACCCTGGAGTCTGGCCAACCTCTAATCTCATCAGCAGGATCAGTTATCTCAACACTGCCAGGATTTAGAAGCAGCAGGATTCTTTATTATTCTCGTTCCACTGCTGACACAGGGCTACTTGCATCTTCAGCCATTTTATTTTCCACAGAACCACTGTTTCTACCAGCTGAGAAGCAGGAGTCCAGCTAACTGCCTTCTCTTTGGCCAGGGGTGCTGGGTGCGATCTAGCCACTCCACTCATCCTGCAATGTAGGCAGGAAATCAGGACAAGCCAGAACGAAGGGGTCAGATTTTTCTTACCGCAGAAGCAGGACAACGTGCTAACATCTGTGGCAGGCAGAATAATACCCTTCCCCCACCAAAGATGCCCAAGCCCTAATCCCTGGAAACAGTGACTATGTTAGACTACCCGGCAAATTCAGGTTGCAGATGAAATTAAGGTTGATAATTCACTGAATTTAAAACAGGGGGAAGACCCTGAATCATCCAGGCGGGTCTGATAAAAAAAAGCACAGGAGTCCTTAAAGGTAGAAAAAGAAGCCAGGAAGAGAACCAACCACAAAAGAAAGAGATGCAACCTTGTTGCTTTAGAGACGGTGGGGCCACCGCAGAGGAGTGCAGCAGCCTCTAAGTCCTGGGAAAGAGCAAAAGAACAGGTTCTCCCCTGGAGCCTCCAGAAAGAAATTTAGCCATACCTAAATTTCAGCCCAGTGAGACCCAAAGGGGACTTCTAGCCTACCGGAATTATAAGAAAATAAATCTATGTTGTTTAGTGGCTACATTTGGGGTAATTTGTTAATTACAGTAGCAGACAAAAAGGTACACACTGGGATACAACAGGCTTAACTTACCATTCAATCCATTGGTTTTCTAATGTGTACGTGTCCGAGCAAATTTATTTATTTACTTTCAAATAACTAAGCCAGGCTCTGGGAATGACAAAGACCAAAAAAGTGCATGTGTGTGTGTTTATTATTTTATTCTTCAGCTGTTGGTAGTTCATTGGCAAGAACTAGAAACTTAACTGGGATGGGATGGTGACTGGCTGGCTGTTGACGGAGACCACCACCTAGTCACGTGTTTGTGTTTCTGTTGTGCCACTTACTAGCAGTCCAGCCATGAGCCACTTAGCGTCTCAAAGTCTCAGTTTGCTTGTCTGAGAAATGGGAATAAAAATAGACCCCACATCTCAAGGATCATCATAAACGTTAGAAAAGATGAGTCACTATTTCTAAAGCGTGAAGCTTGGCATCTGAGACACAGCAGATGCTCCATACACCTACAAGGCAAAAACAGACTCGTGGGGCATAGTGAGTTGCCCAAGAGCTCATGGTTAAAAAGCAAAGCAAGACACACAAAACAGTCCCCTTCCCTCTGCAAGCACGCCTTCCCCAGCAATACCTTGTATCTGCCACCAAACCCGGCCACCTCTCACAGCACTGCATTTTAGTCCAAATTGGCCTAAACAACAATCTTCTTACTAATAATCTCTGTTAAGCTGTTTGAATATAATTAAGTACCAAATGTTTCACAGCAAGAGAACTAAAACATACCAAGCCGTACTCCCAGGTTCTGGTCCAGCTCTAAATTTTTAAACAGAGAGTATTTTTTGGTAATCTTTATTCACTGACCTGAGGTTCAACTTATTTTCACAACTATAAGGCAGCTCATAAAGAAACAAAAATGTAAAATCAAAGTATGAAACCAAACTTGGTAAAGCAAAGCTAGGTATGAAGTTTACGAAGAAATAAGGACCTGGCTGTGCTTTTAGCAGCTTCATAACTTCCTCAGGGTCTTCAGACATAAATATTAGAAAAGGAAAATGCCGGGCAGTCTGCTTCATCAGTAAGGATTACTATTATTCAGAGGGTGACAGGGTGGGGTGCTGATAACAGGGCTGACAGCAGCAGACTCGGATGGGGCACAAAGTGCCACACACCGGGCTTAGAGGTTTACAGACATTAACAATATTTATGGACCACATTTTGCAGCTGAGGAAACTTTAGTTCGAAGAGGTTGAGTGCTTGGCCAGAGGTAGCACAGGTAGGAGCTGGCAAAGCTTGACCTTGAACCCTTCAGTCTGACCTTGCAGGCACTCAGCCTGCCAAGAGGAACAGCAGTGACTCTGAGGGGGGGACCAGTGATGAGGCCAGAGATCCTGACGCCTGCAGGTTCATGAGGTCAGTCTGAGACATGGAGCTGAGGTGATCTGAGTGGCAAATGCCCCCCGCCCCAGTGGCTGAGGGGCAGACATGCTCACACCCCGGACAGGTCTGCAGACAGCCTCCCAAAACCGCCCTGGGGGCCCCAGAGGCCCTCAGGTCTCCAGGGCTTGTCACTCAGGCACGGAATACACTTAGTCTAATTGGATATTATTCCTTCTTTGTGAAGCCAAGCAGGTTGTTACCTGGTTCCCTGGGTGAGACATTTGCAGCTTCATTTTGTAATTACATCTCCCTGGTATTTGTCATGGTACAGAAGTGAGATTTCTGTGTCTCTGGTCCCCGATGTCACCTTTTCCTTCTGTTAAAAATATAGGTGCTATGCCATTTCTTTTTTAATCCGTAAGCTCTTTTCCACCCTCTCAAAAAAAAAAAAAAAAAAAAAAAAAAAATCCTACAATATCTGACCAATTATTTTCTCAGCCACATTAAAAATACATGCCATTCTGTTGCCACCGTGGCGGTTATGAGAGCTGCTTGCTCACAATTATCCTGGTTCTTGGATGCTTTAGGGCACACAGTAGGATTGCACTTCTCTGCCCTTTCAGAGTTGGGCAGGGCCATGAACTTGCTATGGCCAGTGAATGGGGGCAGGGGGCAGAATCTCTGGGTGGAAGCTTCACCAGCGAGACACTGATTTGCCATGTCCCTTTCTGGCATTGCAGAAATAATGGAGGCATGTTGAAAGACATGGTGCCAAGGCCAGCCTGGATCCCTGAGTGTCTTTAAAGAACAAAGCCTTCTCTTTGGCCGGATATCAGGAGTGAGTGATGAACTCACTGTGCTGAACCCCTGAGGTTGGGGCTGTTTGTTGCTGCAGCACAGCCTGGGGCATCCTAACTGATTCAAGTTCAAGTTCCCTCTCTGGGTCCCACCTCTTTCTCATGAGGTCGGCATGTCCTTTGCCTTCTAAGCTGCAATGTCAACCCTAAATCCTGTGTCCTTTTGCTTTCCTTTCTCTTGTGATCCACAGTCTCTTTCTCAGACCTAATTCAGATTTGGAGAATGAGAAAATGTTTCTCACTACCTTGTCATGAAGAGGTTACTAGTGGGGTCACTCACATTTCAACCACAACATTTAAATCCAGGCACAGTCAGCCTACAAGTCCTCACAGGGCTTTCTAGATCACAGTCAGCCTACAGGTCTTTACAGGGCTTTCTAGATTCCAGTATAAACCACACATGGAGTGAAAGGAGGGGTCATTCTTTAATTTTCCTCCTGACAAGTTACCGCCATCTCTGGGGCCTGAGAGCTCTTTGGAAGGCTTTAGCTATTGTTCTTTTAGAACCTTTTTCTACCAACCAAGATTGATCCATCTCTACCCTCAAAGAAGAAATCAAGCCACTCTTCCCCATGTGGTGAGCCTTCCTTCTGTGACAGCAGCCAATGGCCTAGGAGGCACAGAGCAGAAATATTTGTGGCAGCACCAGCCACTGCTAAGGCCAGAAACTGATCCCTGGAACAAAGTCAAGAAGCTCCTGGCCCTCACCAGTGTGGCCCACACACACCTTTCTCAAATAGACCACAGAAATAAAAGCACATGACCAGATAAATCTAGTTCCCATGATGATGTGCTAGGAACTCAGCACCTGTTACCTGTAAGGTCCATGACAAATGGAGCTCAGGGAGGTGAAGGGCAGTTGGTAACTGAGCCTGGATTTGAACCAGGTCCCTCCCACTCCGCCAAACTGCCTCCCTCCCGTCATGCCTGTGTTTGTGTCCCTCTCCCTGCTGGAAAGACTCGTCCAATCACAACTATACTGCACAGTCGTTCTACATTCATCATTCAGTCTTGCCCTGAACACCTCCTTCCACAGTATCAGTAATACTAGTGCCTTGATTCTAGGCACACAGTCCAGTTGGTCTATTATTTCTGTTTCTAAGGCACCTCTGTCCCGTGTCTTGTGACAGGGGCCTTGATGCCGCAGTAGCAGCGGTGGCAGTGGTGGCAAGTGCCAGCATCTGCAGTGCCGCCTAGTTGCCAGGGCCTTTATGAACCAGTTCACAGGCGTGATCGCCCTCTCCTGCACTTGCCCTGCTCAACTGTCACCTCGCTCATGAGGCCTTCCCCGGGAACCTGACAGGACCAGTGGTCAACACACAGTAGGCCCACAGTACATCAGTGCTGAATAAATAAATAAAAGGATGGGTGAATGAACTTGTAAATGAATGAATAGGAAGAGCCCTTTGAAGCCATGCCTCTAGACTCCGCGGGACGTGTGAGATGAAGGCTCCCGGCTCCAACATCGCCTCTGTGAAGGGGGACACCCACCCCAGACTTAGGAAATCGAAAGCATGAGAATTAACCCCCCGGTATCTGTCCACCTCCACAAAGCCATGCCAGGGCCAGAACCAGAAATAAATTCCTCTCAGCCCTCTAGCATCTCAGTAGGAATATCTGAAGTATCTTTAATCAAACTTTAGAGGCTCAAATTGCCCATAGTTCTAGAAATGCCTCCAGTTACTATGGATTTATCAGTGAAGAGAACGAAATAAAGAAAATTTGTTTCATAGTTAAAGCGAAGGCCACTTTACCCCAGATGTACTTAAATCACTTAGCTTTTAACAGGATCTTTAACTATAAATATACTAAATTTGGTAGTAGGATAGATTAACTACAAAAGGAAATTAACACTGCCTTAGAGAATGAAGATAACGTATTAAACCACCGAGAGGCTACTTTTGAGAATTATAACTGTGTAGACCTAACATTTTTAAATGGATATTAGGGATGATGAAATACTACTCGGCCACCCTCTGAAATGCAATTGAATTTACATTGATTAAGGGAGGGGAGAGGAATCTAATATTATATAAGCTCGTACATTAAAAACTTTAAACAAGCCCCAAAATGACTTCTTAGGAAATAGGTTTTGGTGACCAAGCAGTGTGTCACTAGCCCTCCAGTGGGAAAAAGAAGGATTTAGTTCCACGATAAAAATGTATGCATGTGTGTCTCTTCCGTCTGTGGGTAAATTAGCACTTCCCTACCAAAGCAACCAGCAACAACAAAAGTTTGCCAGGCTTCACCATTAGCTCTGTTTGCACTCTCCAAAGCAAACTGACAGTCCCTGATGTAGTACATAAAAAAAAACCCTCGGCAGGATCGACTGCCCACAGCCGATGCTTCCCTGTTAAATACAACACGGCTCAATTAACGGCTCTTCAATATACAATTTAATTTTTCTTTCATCTTGATCCATGGCCTGGCTCAAAATGAGGAATGCTAGAATAGACGTCCTTTGAATATGGAAGCAAGTCTTTAGAAATAAACCTATCACTCTGGTAATGATTTCTGTCATAACATGACAAAATAGATGAAGCTCCGTGTCTGGGACTTCAGCTCGCACGTCATTTTCCCGGCATCTGCAGGACAGAGGGTTTTTGTTGGATTTTTTTTTTTCTTTAATACTTGTTCCCAGTTATCTCTGAATGGCATTCTGCTGTTTGAGAAAAGTTTCTTTTTTTTTTCTTTGCCACTTTCCTAGATGGCAATGTACTATTCTGCTTCTTACACGTAAGGGAAGGCATGTAACTTATAAATGAATTATGAAGGTCTTACCCTTGGAAAGGCATACATATTTCATCATAAATGTGATCCATAACATATACTCCATATACGGTATTTATATTTATACATAATTATTCAAGGTATTTTTTTTTTAATTACAGTAAGTGTATACTTTCAGAAGCAAATTCAACATTCTCCTTTAACCTGTAACGTACAAAATAAAACATACCAAAGGTATCCCTACCTGACCCCACATATGCGCTCTGTCTCTGGATAGAAACTATTAGGTTTACAAATAATACTGTGAGTCAAGTGACTTCTCAAAGGTCCACAGTGCAGTGTTCAAACATCTCTGGGTGCTGGCTGTGTGTCAAGGAAGACAATGTCACACTTTGGACCAGAGACAATTTCTGATGTTTAAACATGTTCATAAAAGCACACTTGGTGACAGTTAATGCCTTGTGCGGCTCAGTGTAGCACTGATAGGGATTTCCAACAGACTACTTGGGCTAGATGAGGAAGGGACAGGGCCCTCTCTCCCTACGTGTCGAAGGCATCAGGGGACATGGGCTAAAACCCAGTCTCTTTCTGGTGGGATGTTCCAGTTGGCTATTTCAAGCTGCAGTGGAAGGCTCGTTGCCGAGTTGAGCTCTTGAGCACCGTCACCACCACATCACAATGACAAATGTGAACATACTTAAAATTTACTGGTTTTATCCCATTGTATTTGATGTTCACATAATAATTTATTACCTATTTTAAAAATTCAAAATGCATTTCATATTTTTCAACTCATTCAGTGCCTGGTTGGCATGAAACAGAAGTTACACGCAAACACTCATAGATAATAAATACGTTCACACACCAGGACAACAATTCAAAATATCAACTAACAACGCTAGAGCTACCTGCATTTTAAATACATTCCTTCCATTCTTACTCTTCTTTCCTTGGTGTTATCCTGATTGCTCCATAATGTGGAAAGAACGGAACAAAAGACGTAAGAGACTTTCTAATTGTCAGAGACAGATAACTTAGAATTTATTGTAATTAACTATTATTTCAAATAAGAACATTAATTGGTTCTGTTCAGAAAATCTGCAGCACTGCAAAATTTAAAATAAACATTACAAAGGTATCATTTACAACTAATCTATATTTACCACTGAAGTGAGCTTCAAACTATATTTCTATTATGCTTTTATTGGCTATAGCACACGGTAATGGAGTGTTATGCACAGCTTCCTAAACACCTAAATTTATAAAACCCAATTACATAAATTAATTAGGAAGGAAAGCATACAGTTATGCCTTTGTTTGCAACTGCAATGTATTAAACATGACAAAATTAATAAGTAGACCCTAAAAGAAAAAAATAGTGCCACATACTCATTTTCCGTAACAGATTTTTATGACATTTAATTTGACTTATCTCATCCTAAGGGTCATTAATAAATACACACTTTCTCACTATTTCATATATACGTAAGGGTATGTTTTTATGATTCCTAAAGGACCAAGAATGTATAAATTCAAAAACATTTATTTCAAGACCCACTGAGAGAGGCGAAGAATTATTCAAATGCTATTTCTATCTTGCTTATCTGCTACACTGTTATCAAAGACAGCTTTTTGGTGATTAGAGTGATTCGCCATCACCTAGCTTATCATCAAAAACATCCATTAAAACAAGCTTAGTCTCACCTCCACGGAGGAATAAAACATTGATAGATAATCAGGCAGGTTACAAGAACTGGCTGGAAATAGTTTAAAAAAAAAAAATAATAATAATGCAAAGAAATCAGTACCTTCCAAACATCTTCCTGATACATTTAAAATAAACTAAATAGTTTGACATCATTGTTACTGTGAATGATAATTACTTGTATGGAAGATGATAAAAGAAAATAGTCTAATGTTGAAAAGAGACAGATGGAAAAAGAAGTGAAATGAGATGGTCTCTCCTCTTGCCCCTAATCAAGGCATATTCCTAACAGGTTTTTGTTCATACACGCTGCAAGATTGCCTGGTTCAGAGATGGGACCCGACAGGGAAGTGTGTGAGAGCGCACAGTTGTGCGTCCTGCTCTGAGAGTCCTGGTTAGAGGGAAAGCAGGGAGGTTGTGAATGCCAAGTCTGTTTGGTCTGGGCCTCAGTTCCCATTACAGCTCCTGGGAGACAAATGAGATTCTACAGGTCACAGGCCACTCCGGTGGGTCAGACACCGCCCCGGGCTCCCTACCCTACCTGCCTTTGCTCTCTAAGATAAAATAGAGTCTCTCCCCAGAAAAAGTAAGGGTGTAGAGTTCCTCGTATCACTACACGAAGTGACACGTAGTCTGTCTTAAAAGGGCCTGACTTCATCTTTATAAGGGAAGATCCTCTTCCCAAGAGCTGTGGGAGGTGAAGCAGTGGATGGAGGCAGCAGCCCACAGTCATTGCTCCCAGCCTAAAGTCAGGCGTGGAACTCCACCTCTCCAGGTGGATTCCCTACAGGGCCCTGCAACTAGGAGGGGCCTCCCCGCCCCGCCCCATGCTCCCTCCTCTTCCTCCCACTTCTGTGGTGCAACAATCCAAGCATCACCCTGGATGCATCAGACCTGTCTTGCCCTCATCCCACCCACCGCCTCCCAATAAATCTTTATTTCCTGCCACAATGACTATAGGAGACTCCTGCCCCAAACCTCCAAATGCTCTCAGAGCCAACTTCCCAGATGTTCACCTGAGCAAGGAAAAGCCCACTCCCTCTTGTCCTCAATACAAAGACCAAGCCCCTCAGCGAGGCATGAAGGGCTCTGTGCTCTCCCCAGCTTCCCATCTGCCCTCACCGCTCACCACGCCCCTATTCCTCCCTGTGCTCCAGTCATATTCCTATGATCACAAGGATGGAGAAGAATCCAGTGTACTCAATTCTAATATTAACGCAGTAGATGATCTAATACAAGGTGGGGGGGAGGGGGATGAGGAATCGGGGATCGGGGAGGCGGAGGGGGCTGTAGGGGGTCATGGTGTATGGCACACCTCTTGAGGGCAGGGCACAATTCTAAGGAAACTTGACCTAGCAAGTGCACTCAGTGTAACCTAATTCTTTGTACCCTCAATGAATCCCAAACAATAAAAAAAAAGAAAAAAAAACTGTATTCACTTGACACTTTCGAAACTTCTATCCTACACAAATAATCACATATGTAACAATTCATGTGGAAGGACAGTCATCAAAGCTCTACAATTAAAAATGTGAAAAGAACACAAATAACAAAAAGAATTCAATAAATTGTGGCAACTATGTCCACGTGAGTACTAAGAACATCATATTTTTTTAAAACTGGGGAAATGCTCATAAAATATTTAAGTGATAAAAATGGACAGGAGACAAAGCAGAATTAATCCAATTCCCCCATTTATTAACCCTCTGACCCTAGGAAAATTACTTAATCTTTCTATGCCGGAGTTTCCTCATCTGCAAAATGAGGATAATAAGAAATGTATCTCAAAGAGACTCTATAAGGATTACATTTTTTAATTCGTATAAAACATTCAATTTCCAGTTAGTGGGAGGAATTGTTAGCTATTATCTTCATCTCGATTGTGTAACATGGGAAAGATTGAAAGGGTCTGAAACCCTGTTCTGTCACTTTAGTTGTATAACCACAGAGATATTCTTTAAACATTCAGAGCTCTACCTGACTTGTCTAAAATATGGTAATAATTATTGCTATTCAAAACATTGTTCTACGAGAGTGAGAAGACCTCCCCCCCAGCCCAGTGCCCTGCGCTCTGGAGGGACTGAACAGCAGCCCTCATAACTATTAATGCAATGCACAGAAAGTTCTATAAAGTAAAATAAAAAGAGGATAAAATTCTAAATTGCTGACTGAAACAATAAAGGTCAGAATATTTACATAGCTTCCCAGTCCTAATCCAGAAACGCAATAGCAGAACCGCATCAACCTTGAAACTTATCTCAGTCTTTCCCCCTCTTTTAAAGGAAAAGAGCAAAAGAGGAGCGACATTCAAAGTTCCTTGCCCTAGTATCCCAAAAATACCAAGCTACTTTACCTTTTTTTTCGTCTTCTTCTCCTCTTCCATTCTAACTTTTGTTGTTTTGTTTTAATAACTAAAATACTGTTGCTGGTGATTGTAAACGGAAAATACAGTATATTTTTCAATGATGGGCTCATTTCCAAAATTATTTATCATCACTTTCGATTGCTCTCCTTCTACTTCTGATAACCTCGAGGACTTTGGCATAGCTGTTGTCATATCATTCTCTACCTCAAAACCCTCGGATGGTTTCCTGTTTCCTAAAATAAAATAGAAAATCCAAACTCTTTACCTTGGACATTCTGGATCCTAAGAGAGTCCACCCTTTCCTTCATAAACCTCCATCCAAATACACTCAAGGTATTTGTTACACTGCCTAACAAATTTCCCTTCTCATTCAATTATATTTCCAAGGAACCTACTCATCAGTAATCTTGCTTGACACTGACCCATCCCAAGACAACACGAATCCGTGCTCACAGTCTGCCAAGTGAGCCTCCTACATCTGATGGGGCCTCCCAACCAGGCAGGATGGGCAGGGCAAAGGTGGTCATCTCGACCACACTGTGAGTCCCACAGAAGCACAGGGAAGTTGAGTGAACTCTCCCAGACTCCAGATTCACACCTGTCTCCATGGATCTTAAAGGCTTCCTAAAAATACCAGTTTAAGGCCAGGTTGCGTCATTTTGTTCTGTTTTCTTTTCTCACCAAGATGTTGAGAGGCCTAATTATATCCCCCTTGCTTCTGTGCCTATTCAGGAACTCTGAAATATGTTTAATTTCCTGTTTTGATCCTTTCAACATCAGTTATGGTGCTAAGAACAAAATAATCGATCATTTATTCACTATTATGTTGCAAAAATTCAGTGATAAAGACAACAAACTAAAAATAAAAATAACACCAGTAAAACAACAAATAGAAAATATAATAAAAAGCTGGGCTATTTCTTAAAAGGGGGAACACAGTATAGAGATAAAAAATTAGGGCACAGGCTAGGTGAGTACCTCATGCATTAAGCTCCGGAGGCCGAGGCAAGGGGATCCTTGATGTGGGTAGCTCAAGATCAGCCTAGGTAATATAGCTAGAGAAAAGGAGAGAAGGGGATAGGGCAAGAGAAAGGGAGGGGAGCGGGAGGAGGGAGAATAGGGGAGGGGAGGGGGGGTGGAAGGGATGGAAGAGGGGAAAAAAGGGAAGATGAAGGAAGGGAGGGAGGGAAAGAGGGAGGGAGGGAGGGAAGGAGGGAGGGAATCAGGTGACACTGTTTCAGATAGGGTATAAACATTGTTGACAAATAAATTAATTCTACCTTCCCGGTATTCCAGTCAAATCAAATTTCTTTCCCAGAAACATTTTATTTTGAAAGCAATAAAAGCTGAAATGCATGCGGTTATGAAAATGTTCCCCAAACAAAAGGCTGATCTGACAAACAGATCAACAACCTTCTGCATGGCTTGAGATCAGTTCTTGAAAACTGGACCAACTTAGCTACGTCTCAACAACCCAAGGCTCAAGAGGGACAATGCCCATATCCACTGATTTTTAACAAATTTGAGTAGGTAAATCCCCAGAAAAGGAGGAAACAGGAATGAGGCATGACTGGAGGGAAAACCCCTTCCTTTCCTCTTCATTCCTTCTTGCCAAGGCCTGAAGGCCACGCCGCCATGGTGTATGGCTCCCAACAACTCTTCCATACCAGTAACACGGGTCCAGCCTGGAAAGGAAGATGGGACCCAGCGTACTCAAGACCGCCAGGCCTAGGTGCCAACCAGGAATCACCCTGGTTTAAGGGGGAGTCCAGAAGCCTTGTCAACAGTCAACCTTTACCACAGTTTTACCACAACCTTTACCAGACTGTAAGATCAGGAGGGAAGGAGCTAAAAAAAAAGTGGGGGAAATGAAAGAGAAGGTTACTAGTAGAGAACTCAAAGAGGAAATGGCAAAATCAACATGAAGACAGAGGAAAGAAGTGCCCAGTGAGGGTATTTTAAGGGTTGGAGAGAGAGGCAAAAATAAGCTTAAGAGTGACTCAGAAACAGTCCCGAGAATACAGTGGGCATAACTGGGCTAGGATCCTCTTCCAAAAGGGACAAAGTTATTCCGGAAAAATATTCATACTTAATTTTCTCTCTGTTGCATTTTTTTTTTTTTCCCAACCTGCTGCAAACTTGTTTGGCTTGGCCAAACATTTCTCATTTTATGTTTTAGCTATCCATCTTTTAAACCCAGAATATAGTCTTAGAATAATCAAATCCAAGGCCAGGCACAGTGAATCACACCTGTCCTAGCTCTGGGAAGACAAGGAGGACAGATTGCCTGAACTCAGGAGTTCAAGACCAGCCTGAGCAACAGTAAGACCCCATCTCTAAAAATAGCCAGGTGTTGTGGGTACCTGTAGTCCCAGCTACTCAGGAAGCTGAGGGTAAGAGGATCACCTGAGCCCAAGAGTTTGAGGTTACTGTCAGCTGTGACACACTCTGCCCAAGGTGATAGAGTAAGACAGTGTCAAAAAAAAAAAAAAAAAAAAAAAAAGAAAAGAAAAGAAAAGAAAAGAAATCCAAATCATAAATACATTCTCATCATTCCTTCTCATGATTTCAATAATCTCGTAAGCTTAATAAGGTCGGCTTGTGCCCTGACCTTTCCCCATGTTCCCCACATAATGATGCTATACTAATTTGCTGTCTCATAAAATAAAGTTGTACAGGCAAACATTTTGGTCCTTAGTTAAAATTCCTTCCCTACTTTGTCATCACAGAAGGGAGGGAATAGGGTGGTACATTTTAACACCTTATGACAAAAACATTTATTTTGATTTGTGTGGCTTTTTGCAAATAGTATAGTCACCCTCTATCCAGGGTGGATTCATACAGGCATAACTAAAAACCAGAAATGATTATACTGGTTTCAGCCCAATTTTTCTCACAACCGCTTCCATGAGACTCAAAAGCAAGTCAATGTTTTCCAGTTAATCCTAAACTTGCCTTCTGTATGCTGTCTGCTGTACACTCATAAGCACCCATAAACAAAACAGAATGAATTTTTAATTGCATGCATTGAATGTGGGGTAATGCCGGTCTTCCCCTCCAGCCCAGTGGATCATGACTGCACACATGCAAAGTGCTCCAAAGCAGAATGCAATACGTATAACCCGGGGACAGGCCACAGCAGAACACAGACAGGCTGCAGACAGGCTCGCCCTAGGCAAAGGCCACCCTGATCTAAAATTAATCCAGCCCTATAGATAACAAAACTTCCCTAGGGTTTGAAACACAGAGATCAAATCTCCTACTACAGGGATTAAACATGAAAAAACATCAGGGGAGAGCAAACCTCACTTGGTCGCCTAAAAAGCCAAGGACCCCAGAATGCGAGTGCACTACTAATGACAATAATGACAATTTTGTGACGCCCTAGGATGGAGCCAGTGCTCTGCTAAGCAGTGGAGTGTCCTTGAGCTCACAGGAGCCCTGCAGGGCAGATATTAACACCACATTCTGTGTGCTGGGTGATTGAGGTTCAGAGAGGTCAGACGCCTAGAACAAACCTTACTTTTTATTCCCTTCCTTTCTTTTCCTCCCTCCCTCCCACCCTCCCTCACGTTGTGAGAGTGAACACTGCAATCTTTATGGACAGCCACTTACAGGTGTGACAGCAGGGTTTAGAAATATGAAAACAAACCCAGATGACTCAGCAGTGAGCGCTGTGAAAGAAAAAGAGTAAATTATTAACAGGAAGCTGGGGAGGAATTTATTTTTTGAGAAAGGGTCTCATTCTGTCATCCAGGGTAGAAGTGCCTTGGCATCATAGACCACAGCAACCTCAAACTCCTGGGCTCAAGAGATTCTCTTGCCTCAGCTTCCCAAGTGGCTGGGACTACAGGCACAGCCACAACACCCGGCTAGTTTTTCTATTTTTAGTAAAAATGGGGTCTCACTCTTGCTCAGGCTAGTGTTGAACTACCAAGCTCAGGAAATCCACCTGCCTTGGCCTTCCAGAGTGCTAGGATTACAGACTTGAACCTCCATGGTCTATGTGTAGAGGGGACCACAGTTGGAGGCAGCAGCAGTGACCCGTAGCCCCTGGTCTACCACTGACTCCACATCTGGCCTTGAAAATCTCTTGCTGACACTCAGTAACTTAAAGCAGGAGACACAAACAATGCATTATTTATTTCTTTCCATGCCATCCCCATAGATTTAAAAAGAAAATTTGTTTGCAAATTGGCTACCAGGTCATTGGTGGCTTCTGTTGAAGCCACTGCAGGTCCATATACAATTCTCTCTCCTACTAGGAAGGGGCTCTTTGTGCAAATGTTAGTGTTTTCCCTCATACCTTCAAT
This sequence comes from Loris lydekkerianus, assembly GCA_963574355.1. Classification (NCBI taxonomy): domain Eukaryota; kingdom Metazoa; phylum Chordata; class Mammalia; order Primates; family Lorisidae; genus Loris; species Loris lydekkerianus. Next base: position 1,717 of record CAUYPK010047207.1, on the reverse strand, counting down.
CATCCCATCCCCAGGCCTGCTTAGTCTGTCAAGGACTCACTGACGGCGAAATCTACAGCCACAAATGTCGTCAGCTGCTTAGAGTCTGGGAATCACCCTGAGCAAGACACTCCCAGATGTGACTCTGGGGGAGAGGACTCAGAGGAATCAAATCGGAAATGGAAAGGGAGACATTACAACCGACACCACACAAGCACAAAGGCTCAGAGACTTACAAGGGCAGGAAGATGACAAGTGTATGTGAGACAGACACTGAATAAAAGAAGAAATATCAGGTAAGTAGCACAGAGGGGATGCAGAACCTGGACTCCATCAGCTGAGCCGAGGGAAAGCCATGGTGCCGGAAACTGGGAGAAGGTGAACAAGAGAAGGACCCCTGTGAATAAGGGGTTCACGGGGGTATGTAAGGGTCATGACATGGGGCCCCCTGGAGAAAGAAATTTAACAGAGGCAGATGAGGTGGCCCGTGGGTGAGACATTTTTAGATGGCCATGATGGACATACCTGTTGCTTCTCATCTTTTAGAATGAATCCATAGATAAGACAGAGATTTAATCATAGATACAGAATGAAATGGAAACCTTATTACCCCGACAAAGTACAAGTGAAAGTAGCAAAAGTGGGGGGGGGGGGGAAGAAGAGGTTGCGGGACTCATCAGGGCACCAACAGCCTCTTTGTACAAGGGAGAGAGTCAAGGACGCCGTCCAGAGTGTGAGCCAAACAGAAATAGCCACACACATACATGATTATGTTTAGATGTATGTGTACAAGTACACAATGTTTACACAGTTACATATGCAAAATATACAAAACCCGGAGTTACAAACATCACGAGAAGCAGGAGGTGTAACTACTGCAGTGATAGAAGATGACGTCACTCGACACCGGTCACAGCAAGGTCATTAGATAGCAGTGCCTGAGACTGACAAGCACGCAGTTCCAAAGTGTCTGTTAAAGCATAATATGAAAACACAGGAAGCAGCCGCCAGAGCAAGGAAACCAGAAAGGCTGCCTCTGTTCATCCGGAAAAGCACACAGCGCAGAGTCCGTGACCACTCAGCACTTGTTGAATGAACAAGCACACACACGTGGAAGGTAAGAGGGAGCTAAGAGGCTACTTGCTGATCAGGATCTGTCCTCTGCAAGTTCTGATTTTTTCCTAATGATTGCAAATATTACATTATTTACGTGTTTGAGGGAGTGTGTTGTTTTCAGGAATTACTGTTGTTGTTGATTCTAGTTCCTCTGGTTCTGGAGGAGTGGCCCTCTTGGAATGGTGAGGATGCCCCATGTGAATGTGCAAGATCTGGGGATCAGTCCTGAAGCAGCTGCCTTGCTGGGTTAGCCTGGGAAGGGGCCCCAGAGGCACCAGCCCCAAGAGTCGGGAGGCTTAGGCCTATGGCCTAAACACCTTTGAGAGTAGGGAGGGCGGACTGAAGAGTTTTTCCAACTGTTGCCAGGGGGTGGGGGAACTTTGGGGTTAAACTGAAGTTTTAGCCAAGAGGAGTGAAAACTTCCTTTTGCTCCACTATAAGTATAAACACATTCATATGAACGGTAAAACATAACTATAGTCCAGAAAGAAGGATGGAAGGGTGGTGAAAGGAGAGGGAAGGGGGAGGGTGAGGGCGATGGAAGGGGGAGAACGAGCGTGAGGGAGGGGAGTGCGTGGGGGAGGGCAGGGGGGAGGGCGAGGGTGAGGCGCGGGCGAGTGGG
>CAUYPK010047203.1:0-14636 GCA_963574355.1 Loris lydekkerianus | reverse complement strand
CTCATTCTGCCTCCATTTTCAGGCCTCTGAGAAACCAAGCCTGGGACTTCCCTACAGCTCGGTCCCTTTGAGCTTAGATTTGAGATTCTGTCATTCCCTGTCAGCTCACACTCAGAGCTGGCCACAGCCCAGGCTTGAGCAGAGTGCTTAAGAGGCACCGTACTGGGGCTGGGGGCAGGACTTGCCAACAGGCACAGGCATCAGATGGCAGAGCTGGGATCTGAATAGTCTCTTGACTCCTACTCTGCTGGTTGTTTCATTTTTTTTCTCTCTGTTGGTTTTTAAAGCAGCTTTATTAATAAACCACATGGTCTCCCCTTGAGGGTGAAAAGTGCAACTCATGGTTTTTAGTACATTGAGGGTTGTGCACCCATCACCTCAGTTATGGGACATTTTCGTCACTCACAAAAGGAACCCTGGACCTCTAGCTTTCACACGCTACACACTACCTGCTTTCTTTTTTTTTTTTTTTTTTTTTTTTGCAGTTTTTGGCCAGGGCTGGGTTTGAACCCACTACCTCTGGCATATGGGGCCGGTGCCCTACCCCTTTGAGCCACAGGCACCACCCGACTACCTGCTTTCATCCTTGTGCAACCACTAACAGGCTGTCTCCAGAATGCCCAATGTGAATGGCCCATTGGGTGTGTAGACCTTTGTACCCAGCACAGTGTTTTCAAGGCACACCTGCGCTATAGCGCACGTCAGTACAATTCTCCTTGTGGCTTCAAAATCACCCACTGTGTGGACTGCCCAAACTTAGCTCATCTCTTTGTCCAGTGGTGGACTGGACATCTGAGTTGTCCCTACCTTTTGGCTAGTATGTAATACTGCTATACCCGTTCATACATAAGTTGTGTGGACATGTTTTCAAAAAGTCTGTTGGGTATATACCTAAGAATAGAACTGGGTGTCTGCCAGGTGTGGTGGCTCACGCCTATAATCCTAGCATTCTGGGAGGCTGAGGCAGGTGGATTGCTCGAGCTTATGAGTTTGAGACCAGCCTGACCCAGAAGGAGACCCTGTCTCTAAAAAATAGGATCTCTTCAGCCCAAGAGTTGGATGTTCCTATGAGATATGACACCATGGCACTCTACCAAGGGTGACAAAGTGAGACTCTGTTAGAAAAAAAAAAGCTGCTGGGTCGTATGGCAACTATTTAATGGCTTGAGATGCTGCCAGCCTCTTTTTCCAAAATGCACCATTTCACACTGCCATGGTGTGTGGAGGTTCTGGTTTCTCCAGGTGGTCACCAAGACTTATTTTACCTTCCTCCTTCCACAGACCTACTGCCAAGGGTTCTTCCCAAGAAAGATCTTGAGCCACAGCAGTGTGGTGGTACCCCAGGAGAACTGGGAGCCTCCCATCAGGGCTCCCTCCTGGAGATTCCCAGCACTCATGTCTCTCTCAGAGTGACCAAAGGGCACTTGGTCCAGACTTACTTGATGAGCAGGATGTGGGCCTGCAGCTTCTTGATGGAGTGTGTGTACAGCTCCCTGCTGATGAACTCAAAGCAGTGCTCTATCTGCAGAGATGAAACCACAGTGAGTTCTCACTGCTAGGCACCCAGCACTCCTGGCCCGAAGCCTGGCTCTGCTGGGGCAGCTGGCTGCCATGCATCTGGGACCCAGTCTCTGAATCTGTTCTCCCCTCCAGGGCTCACAGCTACCTGGTCAGACTCCACTTCACAGGCTCTTTACCTCTGGGGGTAGCTGTGTGACTAAAGGCAGAGAAGTGACTTGGGCTACTTCTGGGCCTTGATTATAGAACTGAGGTGTGACCATACCCCCTTTACTGGTCCACAGGCTGCTTCCAAGACAGCCAGGATGGGGCCCTGGCCTTTCAGCTGATGAGCATCTCAGGGCCATTTCCATAAGAAGGAAATTCCCTTGGCCTGCAGTGAAGGGTGGTCCACACTGCTGTCTGTTGCTGGGCACAGCCCTGCCTGGCTGACATGACCCTTCCAGCATCCAGGCTTGCACCAGGCACCTGGCTACTGGGAAACACAGCTTCTTGGAACTGAGATGGGCTGCAAGCATGACAAGCACACTGGATCGGGAAGACTTAGCAGGAAAACTAATGTAATCAAATTGTGTGTTGATTATATCGCAGACACAACGAGAAATAAAAATATTAGAACAATTAATTGCACTTGTTTTCTTTGTGCTCTTTCAACATGGCTACTAGGAAATGGCAAATGACGCGGCTCACATTCTACTTCCAACAACGGGGATGATCTTCAGGACCTCCAGAAGCAGGAGCTCCCAGAATTTTCTCTATGTTCATAGCTTTCAGCACATGGAGAGAGCAAGGAGAAACTTGATAAATGTGTGCTGAGTAGATTAATTCAAGGGAATCTGAGGAAGTATCTCATTGGCCATCTGGACAGCCTCTTCCTGTCTTTTTCTTAGTGATTTGTAGAACTTCTTTATGTATCCTAGATAGGAGCCCTTCAGCAGACCCGTGCATTTAAATGCCTTCTCTCAGTCTGAGGCCTACCTTTCCACTTCTTTTGATGAACACAAATGTTAAATTTGAATAGCACCCTATTTATTGACCCTTGCCTTGATTTATGACGTGAGTACACACATTTATCTGCTCTAAGGTAGAAGATGTTCCCTATGTTTTCTTCCAGAACTTTTACCTTTTATATTCTGATCTATGACTCATCTTAGTTTTTGTGCAGAAGGTGAGGCTGGGATCTAGGAGCGTGCTTTCCACATTGACAGCAAGTATACAGCCCTCACTGAATTGGGGTGGGGCCTGCACATCAGGTGATTCTCATTCATTATTTCTTTTTTTCTGTCTTTTTCTTTTTTTGAGACAGAGATTCTGTTGCCCTGGCTAGAGTGCACCCTAGCTCACAGCAAGCTCAAACTCCTGGGCTCAAGCCATCCTCTTGCCTCAGCCTCCCAAGTAGCTGGGAGTACAGGCGCCCACCACAATGCCCGGCTAATTTTTCTATTTTGATAAAGACAGGGTCTCTTGCTCAGGCTGCTTGTGAACTGCTGAGCTCAAGAGATCCTCCCACGTCAGCCTTCCAGAGTATTGGGATTACAGGCGTGAGCCACTGCACTCAGCCTCTAATTTCTATAATAATTAAGTTTCCAAAGTATTCTACAATACTTTGCAATCCCAATATAAATTTTTAACAGATGTTGATAATTCTAAATCTCATTTGGAAGTGAAAATATGTAAGAATAGTCAAGGAAAATTTTTAAAAGAAGAGCAAGGAGATCAGACTTGTTTTGCTTAATATTGAAACTTATTAGAAAAGGGAATGAAACCAGGGTGGCAGCTCAGGTGTTTACAAAGGGATGGAAGAGAACGTATGTGTGTGTGTGTGGGGGGGGGGGGGAGGAAGTCTCCTTTGGGGCTTTTTATCGTCTGTGGTTTAGTTTACGCCCCAAGGGAAGTCTTTACATTCAGTGGACAGTCGTCTCCCCACAGCTTCAGCTGCTGGACAGTCCGTAGGAAACAGGAAGGGAGCATCACACACACCCTTGAAAATAAGCCAAACCTAGGCTGCCTGGCAGCTGGGAGGGGCGCTCCCCCAGTGGTACCGGCAGGAGACAGCACTCTGAGGAGGACAGCTGTGCAGCTGGGCCTCCAGAGCCTGTTGGGCAGGACTGCAATAAGCTCCCAAAGCTAGAGTCAGCCACAGCACACAGGCAGGACCCCCCACTGCTGGGCCCTGTGGTGAGGGAGGCCCACCCAGTAACTGGTGCTGGACCGACTATTTATCTAGAAAAAAGGAAAAAGAGAACAGACTCCTACCTCATACCAGGCTTCAGAATAAATTCCAGATGGTGCAAAGGCAAAACTTGAACATTCCCACCCCCTCCGTCCCAGGCGTTGTCTGTAGCTTGGGCCTGGGCAGCAGGCTTCCTAAGGCCACAGCTTCCCAGCCTCTAATGACAGTGTCTCATGTGTGTACAGAGTTTTACCATTTTGAGCAATCACAGTAACACAGTAACAGCACTGCTCTGAGCACCAGAGTGACAGGACTGTGCCAGGTCACTCACCCACGTGACCTCAGTCCATCTTCACAACAGCCCTGCAAAGGCAGCAGGGCCTGGCTCCTCCTAGCTGCTCAGGAACTGAATGAATAAAAGCACTTTTTTTCTGTACATGAGACAACCAAGGTTCAGAGAACATAAGCCCCTTTCCTCAAGGTCACACAGCCACTAAGTGGCAGAGAGCAAAAATGGCCAAGTTTCCCTAAGTGCTCCTGTGACATGACTCACTTCTAGACCTCTGGAGTGGCCCCCTCTCAGCAGCTGCACTGACCTACCTCCCAGCCTTCACCTGTGCACCAGCAAATACCTGCTGTGTCTTTCCCTCCTCCACCCACCTGGCCCTTGCACAAACCCACCTCTTCCCCCAAACCCCCTGACCTCACCCCTGCCCCAGGGGCCAACACCACAGCCTAGGAACTCCCATACCCATCTGGTTAATCCAGTTAACCCTTTGCAACCACTTATGTTAAAACCTAAATAAACACAACAAAACGCCCTAAAATTGGGGTCTGTGTCTACGTACATCTATGCATATGAAAATACACAGATGGGTCTGTGAATCTGCCGTGAGGCTGGCGGTGGGCCACCTGGAAGATGGTGACTCATTACTTGAGATAGACAATAAAGGTGGAAAAGAAAAGTATTAAATTTAATCTAAGCACTTTACACTTCAGGCACTTTCTGAAACATACAGGAAGAATTATCCAGGTGGTAGATGGGAAATGGTCCAGATGGATCAAAGCCCTAAACTTAAATGCTAAAACTATCCAACTCTTAGAAGAAAACATGGGGGAATCTTCCTCATGCTGGATTGGCAATGTTGCTATCTATGTTCTACACCAAAAGGCAGCAAAGGAAAAAACAGATAAATTGAACTTCATTCAAATTAAGAATTTTGTATCAGAGGATACTACCAAGAACGTGAGGCGGTGTGGTGGCTCCCACCTATAATCCTAACACTCTAGGGGGCTAAGGAGAGAGGATTGCTTGAGAGCAGGAGTTCGAGACCAGCCTGGGCAAGAGTTGAGACCCGTTCTCTACTAAAAATAGAAAAAATTAGTCAAACGCTGTGGCAGGCACCTGTAGTCTACTACAGGTCTACTTGAGAGGCTGAGACAGGAGGATCACTTGGGCCCAGGAGTTTGAGATTGCTGTAAACTAGGCCAATACCACTGCATGCTAGCCTGGGCAATACAGTGAGACTCTGTCTCAAAAAAAAAAAAAGTGAAAAGAGAACCTATTAAACAGGAGAAAATATTTGCAAATCATGTATCTGGTAAGGGATTAAAATACAGAATTTTTTTTTTTTTTTTAGAGACAGAGTCTCACTTTGTCACCCTCCGTAGAGTGCTATGACGTCATAGCTCACAGCAACCTCCAACTCCTGGGCTTAGGTGATTCTCTTGCCTCAGCCTCCCAAGTAGCTGGGACCACAGGCACCCACCACAATGCCCAGTTATTTTTTTTTGTTGCAGTTTGACCGGGGCCGGGTGTGAACTCACCACCCTCGGTATATGGGGCCAGCGCCCTATTCACTGAGCCACAGGCACTGCCCAATATACAGAATTTTATTAAAAACTTCTAAAACTCAATAACAAAAAAACAAACAACTCAATTCAAAAATGGGCAAAGAATGTGACATTTCTCCAGAGAAGATATACAAATGACCAATCACCACATGACAAGGTGTTCAACATCACTAGTCTTTCAGAAAATACAAATCATGGGACAGTGCCTGTGGCTCAAAGGGGTAGGGTGCCAGCCCTATATGCCAGAGGTGGCATGTTCAAACCCAGCCTCAGCCAAAAAAACTGCAAAAAAAAAAAAGAAAATACAAACCAAAACCACAGTCAGATACCACTCACGCCTACTAAGATGGCTAAAATCAACGATCTGGAGAATAAAAAGGGTCACAGGGCCCGTGGAGAATTTAGAATCCTTGTGCAGCTGCTGTGGGCAATGGTTTGGTGGTTTCTCAAACTTAAATAATGATTTACCATGTGGTCAGCAATTTCACTGCTCAGTGTATACCCAAGGGAATTGCAGGCAGGAACCCAGATGCTTTGTGGAAGCTGAGGGAACTCCATCTTTTTTTTTTTTTTTTTTTTTTTTTTCAGTTTTTGGCCAGAGCTGGGTTTGAACTGGCCACCTTCGGCGCCCCACTCCTCTGAGCCACAGGCCCTGCCCGGAACGCCATCCTAGATGCTAACCCGCCACGTTGACTTCTGACTAAGTCATGGCAGCCCTGAGGACACCTCCAGGATTTCTACTTTGTTTACTGTTTCTTGAGAAAGCAAAGACAGCCTTGGTGTTTATTGTCATCATGCAACGTCCCAGACTTCCCTTCTGAAGCATCTGCACCTTTGCCCTAGGGTATACAAACTCTGAGATCCATCGTCTTGATGCCACCCAAGTCCACGCTCCTGTCTCTAAGTTCCCCAATGTATCACCTTTTACTGACAAACTGGATTGTCGGCCTCATTCTTTGGTTTCTTAGCTCCTTCTGCTTCTGGGGGGCTCACTTTGCGTGCAGGCACTTTCACAAAGCACGCTTGTCCACCAATGTCCACAGCAGCATTATTCACAATCGCCAAAGGGCGAGCACAACACACGTGTCCGTCCACAGACAAGGGATAAAGAAAATGTGGTCTGTCCATGCGATGGGGTACTACTCGGCCTTAAAGAGGAATGAAATTCTAGAATATGCTACAACATGAATGGACCCTGACAGCACGCTAAGTGAAAGAAACCAGGACAGATGGACAGATACTGAGATTCCACTTACCTGAGAGGTCCCTCAAACAGGCAAATTCACAGAAACAGAGAGTAGAATGGAGGTTGTCAGGGATGGGGGATAGGGAGTTAGCATTTAAATGGTTAAAATGATAATGATTAAGTTTGTACATAACGTACATAGGTACATACGTATTTTGCAGGTACATATTGCATTATCCTAAAACTAGAGGCCAACAGGTGCCCCGTGAAGGGACTCAGGGACAGCGGCACTTACCCAGGTGATCCTCCGGTCTCTGTTCAGCACCAGACCTGAGGGTGGAAGCACAGACCTGGCCTCAGTGCCCTCTGTCAGGGTGGAGAGACGCACCTTGCTTCCCTGGGCACCCGGGACCCTTCCAGCTGGGCCCAATTCTCCCACCTGTCCTGGTGAGAACCACCCCACCCTGGGGTCCAGCTGGGGCAGAAACTGACCACAGCCACCTGGCCTTGGGCCGAGGTGACCTCACTGACCACCCATAGGGCAACACAGAATGAGGCCAGGAACAATGAGGCTAGCTGGCATCGGAACACTCTCATCGTCCAGATCTCAAAGCCTCAGGAAGTAGCAGGTAACTAAGAATCGTGTCATCACTTGTTGCAGTAAAAATGAGTGACAAAAGAAAACACCAGTGGAGTTCCAAGCCTGGGTGGCCACCAGCTTTAGCTTTAAGTGGGGCTCGGTTCTTTACTACAGTCACCATGATGGACTACAACCTGGCTTCCGCCAGGGAGGCTAAACACCAGGGCAATGTCCTCCCCCTTTTTTTAGAGATAGAGTCTTACTTTATCGCCCTCGGTAGAGTGCTGTGGCATTACAGCTCACAGCAACCTCCAACTCTTGCCTCAGCCTCCCGAGTAGCTGGGACTACAGGCACCTACCACAATGCCTGGCTATTTTTTTTGTTGCAGTTTGGCCAGGGCCCTATTCGAACCTGCCATTGGGCCAGCACCCTACCCACTGAGACACAGGCACTGCCCACAATGTCCCCTTAAAAATCACTTGCACAAGGTGCCAGGGAGGTGCACACAGAGAGAGTAATCACAAACCTTGGCAGCCACTAGATGTGGGGGACATAAAATGAGCTGTGGGGGATGCAGGGCACCTCTGACAGGGGACAGGGACTACAGCTACAGCTACAGGTGTCCACGTAGGTAAAAAAAAGCAGGGAGGACCCTCCCTCCAAGTCTTTCTCCACTTAGTAAGTGCTCAAAAGTGCTTCCCAAATGAATAAACAGATATAGATATTTATCTCTGGGTGAGGTCCAGGAGGAGTTGGGGAAGGTTGAAAGGAACAGAGTCCTGTACAATTGTTTTAGCAGGGTCTGTAGGTGTGACTGGTTTTATTGTTATTAACATTATTATTATTTAAATATATAGAGAAGGTGCACTAACAAGATTTTTTTAAATTAAAGTACCTAAGTCTAAAATTCACGTAAAAAGAAAAAAAAGCAAACACTGGAGCTGTGGCTCACACCTGTAATCCCAGCACTCTGGGAGGCCAAGGCAGGTGGGTTGCTTGAGCTCAGGAGTTCGAGACCAACCTGAACAAGAGTGAGATCTCATCTCTACTAAAAGTAGAAAAATTAAGTGGGCATTGTAGTGGGCACCTGTAGTCCCAGCTGCTCAGAAGGCTAAGGCAGGATGATTGCTTAAGCCCAAGAGTTTGAGGTTGCTGTGACCGAGGCTGAGGCCACGACACTCACCTAGGTGACAGGGAGACTGTCTCAAAAAAATAAATAAATGAAATAAAATAAAAAGAAAAGAAAAACTAGCAGGAAAACTCTGTGAAACAGCCATAAATGGAGAATATCCTATCAGATATGGCACACTCTTGGGCCTCACTAATTTAAACTGTGTGGCGCAGATAAGAATTAGGTAGCCAGAAAAACAGACAGACAGACAGAAAGCCTAGAAATAGATCCATAGATGAGCAGGCAGTGTACGAGGAAGGCAGCCCCTTATGTCAGTGGGGATAAAGACAGACTTTTAGACAATGATGTTAGGCAACGACGGAGCCATCTGGAGGAGGATAAACTCAGACCTTTGCATTAACCTGAAATAAATTTACTGTTCAATTTTATTTATTTATTTTTTTTATAGAGATAGAGTCTCACTTTATGGCCCTTTGGTAGAGTGCCGTGGCAACACACAGCTCACAGCAACCTCCAGCTCCTGGGCACACAGCTCACAGCAACCTCCAGCTCCTGGGCTTAAGCGATTCTCTTGCCTCAGCCTCCCGCATAGCTGGGACTACAGGCACCCGCCACAACGCCCGGCTATTTTTTTGTTGCAGTTTGGCCGGGGCTGGGTTTGAACCTGCCACCCTCGGCATATGGGGCTGGCGCCCTACTCACTGAGCCACAGGCGCCGCCCATACTGTTCAATTTTAAAAAAAGATAAACTCAGATCCAAATCTTGCCCTGTATACTAGGTAAGTGCACAATACAGCAAATATTAAAAAAATAATAAATACTAAACCCAGAACAGCATCAGAAATCAAACATGAACTTTTAACTATGACTCAAAATCTAGAAGCCATAAAAAAACCACACATTTAATTTCATTTAAAAAAAGTTCTGCAGGGGCGGTGCCTGTGGCTCAGGGAGTAGAGCACCGGTCCTGTATACTGAAAGTGACGGGTTCAAGCCCAACCTTGAACCCCGGCCCAAAACTGCAAAAAAAAAAAAAAAAAAAAGTTTTGCAGGGCAGCACCTATGGTTCAGTGGGTAGGGCACCGGGCCCATATACTGGGGGTGGCAGGTTCAAACCCGGCCCCAGCCAGCTAAAACAGCAGTGACAAGGGCAACCAAAAAATAGTCTGGTGTTGTGGCAGGCACCTGTAGTTCCAGCTACTTGGGAGGCTGAGGTAAGAGAATCACTTAAGCCCAAGAGTTGGAGGTTGCTGTGAGCTGTGATGCCACTGCACTCTACCGAGGGCAACAAAGTAAGACTTTGCCTCAAAAAAACAAAACGAAACAAAAAAGTTCTTTATTCTAAGAAAAAAAAAAATAATAACCCTGAAAAAGTCAAAAGATAAATGGCAACATGGGGAAATGTATTTGCAGTTCAATTTCCCCAACATAGGAAGAGCTCCTAAAAATTGGGAAAAGGCCAATTACCTGACAGAAAGAGGGATCAGAGGACAGGACTGTGTTCTCAGGAAAAAATAAACACAAGAGGTTGATCCCTGTCATAAAAAGAAAACACACAGACAGGGGTTGTGGTAGGTGCCTGTAGTCCCAGCTCCTTGGAAGGCTGAGGCAAGAGGATCCCTTGAGCCCAAGACTGTGAGGTTGCTGTGAGCTATGACAGCACAGCACTCTACCCAGGGTGACAGAGTGAGACTCTTTTTTTTTTTTTTTTGAGACAGAGTCTCAAGCTGTCACCCTGGGTAGAGTGCTGTGGCATCACAGCTCACAGCAACCTCAAACTCTTGGGCTTTAAGGGAGTCTCTTGCCTTAGCCTCCCAAGAACCTGGGACTACAGGCGCCTGCCACAACGCCCAGCTGTTTTTTGGTTGTAGTTATCATTGTTGTTTGGCGGGCCCAGGCTGGATTCGAGCCCGCCAGCTCTGGTGTATGTGGCTGGCGCCCTAGCTGCTTGTGCTACAGGCACCAAGCCTAGACTCTATCTTAAAAAAAAAAAAAAAGAAAGAAAAGAAAACACAAATTAAAACCACACTGAGATATTGTTTCTCACTTACTGAATGAGCAAAATTCTAATCAAGTGACAGCTGGGGACATAAGCCTCTCAGCTGCACAGACATGGCTGCTAAAAGACAGTGTTGGATGACACTTGGCAACACCTTCAGAGCTCCAGTACCTTTCCCCTTGCCAGGGGAGAATGACATCTCAGGTATCAATTTGTGCGCATGCCACCAGCTGCAGGTGGTACACATGCGAGAAGCCAGGGAGCGGGGCTGTGCAGAGCAGATTCTCCTAACTGCAAAGCCTGGAACACCAGCATCCCTTCATCAGGGACTGGTTAAGTAAGCCCTGACACTCACGGGGGACACTCAGTAAGATGTGGCCCGTCTCCAGGCTCTGCCGCTGAGTCCAAGAAACACAGAGACTGCAGAACAGGCTCTACACAAGGCCTTTCATATAAGGAGGGGAAATAAGAGCACAGATGTGCACTTGTGTTCACCTAAGAAAAGCCTGGAAGGATGTGGAAATGTTTAAAAACGTGGGGGTGAGGAACAGATGGATGGGACAGGAATGAGACCCAGTGAGATATGCACATCTTTTGATACCACTGTGGTTTTTAAACCATATGATATAGCACCTGTTCAAAACAGTAATGTTAAATTAAAAACAAAACCAAAGTGACAGCTAGTTTAGTGCCTTTCCCCTTTCCCTCTGGAAACGCCATCAACTCCATGGGAATGTTCAGGGAGGGGTCAATGAGGCAGGGAGGGGACATTAGGCCTCTCTGCTGGAAAACCACTGTCTGAACACCCATGTGGTTCTCTGAGACAGAAACAAATTGTGGAAACATGAAGGAAAGCTACCTTCAGCAATTAATTAGGTTTCCCCTGCTTACTAGAGATCACAGAAAGACATTCTTCCCTCCAGGGGTTTTGAAATCCCTGAAACTTGCATGAAACACACATTTTACTGGAAAATCGTATGTGATGAAGGAGATTTTATCAGAGCACTGGACTCCTCCTCTCCTGCCATAGTCAGTAATTAGGGATAAGTCATTTTCTGTCCCCTGCCCCTGCTTGGGTTCAGGCTTCTCATCTTCTCACATCCTAAACCAATTCCCGATTCCAGCCCTGCTCCACCAGCCGTTGCCCTTCCCACAGCTGCCAGATGGATCTTTCCAGAACTCCAATCTGCCACGGCTCAATCCAGTACCCTTTCACCTTCAGGACAGTCCTGATTCTTTTTTCTTTTTGGCTGGGGCTGGGTTTGAACCCGCCACCTCTGGCATATGGGACCTGCACCCTATCACTTTGAGCCACAGGCACCACCCTAAAGTCCTGATTTTTGTATGGCTCCTCCTCCCTGTCACTCCTTCCCTCTCCTCCTCTGTGACCCCAGGAAGCCGCCCCTGACCTCCCTGGGATCCCTGGGTGTGGACACTCCACAACAGTGTGCTCGGAGGAAGAAAATGACCTCCTTTCTCTCTTTTCTAGAAACTGGACCTTCCTCTTTTTATGAATTGGGATACTTGCCCTCCAGGCCGAGAGCCCCTGGGAATAAGACTCAGAGCCACAGCCTGTTGGCCCCTCACTCCACCCAGTGAGGAAACATCCATCTCAAAACACTCTTGGAGTTTTCCTAAAGAACTCAGTTTCCAAGTATCCCCAGCAAGAGAACATCTGTCCCAAAAGGCTTGGTGACCCCTTAAAAAACCTTCAACCAATAACAATGAGGAACCAAAGAGCCAGCAAGACACCCCTGGCCCATGTGCCCCTCACCTGTGGCCTGGCCCAGAGTAGGGGCCTGAGCTAGGTCGATCCCTGAGACCCTAAAGCTCCATGGTGCAGCTATTGACATGGACTGTCCCTTTGTCCTTAGTGAACCTCAAACAGAGCTGGGTTCTCCCTCCTTCCTGGAGAGAACATGCTCAAGCTTGTTTCCAGAAAGCCAGCATTACGTGTGGGTGGGATGGCTGAAGTAATTAAGAAGATAAAGAGATGATAAAGACACACCTCTCCTCTCTCTGTGTCCTCTGGGCACCCAAGGGAGACACATTTCTGTGGTGCTCTGCTGCAGCAGCCCAGGAAGCCAATACAGATTCTGGAGGGATCGGGTTGGACCAAGGCAGTTGTCCTAGCCCCGACGGCTCCAGAATGGAATGTGGTCCCTGGGGCTGGAGGGGCAGGACCTGGGAGAAGCCCACATCACCCCCCACCCCCCCCGAGGTGCTGGTCCAGGCTCTCTGGGTCCCAAAGGGCCACCATTGCTGCAAGAGATGGTCCTGCAACACAATGCTCAAGCCACTTGCTCATTCCCAGAGTACCTTGGGGGTTCAGCCCCTTCCTAGCCCTCCCTCCCTCCTTTCCCTGTGACCCCTAGATACCCACAGATACCCACAGATGGGGCCCTGTTCATCATTTCATGTGACCTTGGGCTTAATCAGATTCCCCAGCCTGGTTGGAGCACATCTCATTCCGGATTAGCCCAGTTCTACGCCTGGGGCCCTCTGGGGCCGCCGTCTGTGCAGAGAAGGCAGGGAAGGCTGGGACCCAGGCACTCAGCCCACTCCCTCCCTGGGGGGTTTGCAGGGAGCTGACTTAAGACTCGGAGATGAAAACAAAGGTCCAGCAGGTCACAAACTGACTAAACTGGCAGGCGGCTGGAACAGCCCACAGGCATATAGCATTAGAACCATGTGGTCCCAGCTGCTCAGGAGGCTGAGGCAAGAGAATTGCCTAAACCCAGGAATTGGAGGTTGCTGTGAGCTGTAATGCCACAGCACTCTACCCAGAGCAACAGCTCGAGGCTCCGTCTAAAAAAAAAAAAAACCTCATAGTGTGTCGTCAATTTCTGGATTGATGCCCAATACCTGAAAATACACAACTCTGCAGATTGAGTACACAGACCCCAAGCTCTTGTCTGGGCGTGATGGCTCAGGCCTGTAATCCCAGCACTCTGGGAGGCAGAGGCCAGTGACTTGCTGGAGCTCAGGAGTTTGAGACCAGCCTGAACAAGAGGGAGACTTTGTCTCTAAAAATAGCTGGGCATTTATGTTTACATGGAGGGAGCTGTAACATATCATACTCAGTAAAGTATGTCAAGAATGGAAGAAAATGTATCCAATGGAAATAAATTTAGAATGACTCACACTTTCATATAAAAGATAAATCACAACTATAACCCAGGATGGAGGGAAGAGGAGGAGGAGGGAAGGGAAGGCAAATGGCGGGACTACGCCTATGGTGCCTAGTGCCAGGGTACTTGTCTAATCTTTTAAGTACAGAGTATAAATGTCTTAGCACACTAGTTAAGTAAATGAGGTGAAGGATATATTAACTAGTTCAATATAAGCATTCCAAATTGTATATAAAATCAGCCCATTGTACCCCATAAATGCATTAATGTATACATGATGTATGTGTTTATGACTTAATAAAAATAAATAAATAAAAACTGCAAAAAAAAAAAAAATAGCTGGGCATTGTGGAGGGCTCCTGTAGTCCCAGCTACTTGGGAGGCTGAGGCAAGAGGATCACTTGAACCCAAGAGTTTGAGGTTGCTGTGAGCTGTGATGCTATAGCACTCTACTGAGGCAACATAGTGAGACTCTGTCTCAAAAAAAAAACAAAAAACTCCTGAGCAAACCAGGGAAACTAAAAGGAGACACCCAGCTGGTGAATTTGGGAATCAGAGCCAGGTCTTGCCCTTCAACCACGCCATCTCCCCCCAGCTTCCTCCTCACCCCCTCAGGAGTGGGCCCCATAAGTCTCTTCCAGAGCATTCTGCAAGTGTCCTTTGTCACACTAGTCACACTGAGTTGTCTGTTATCCCTATTCATCACCTGTTTCTCCTCCTAGAACATGGGTTCCTGTCCAGATTCCTTGGTGTTCACCTCCTGAGCCACACTTCCATTTAAGAAGGGGAGCCCCTGGAGTTGTGCCCCAGAGACCCTGCTCCCGAGGGGGTCTGCTCACTGGCAGTCCCCACAGCCTGGAAGACCTTTATTTTTAATTTCTGCTTGCTTGTTCATTCTTCTTCGTTTGAGGTACTCTTTCTTTTTTGTTCATTTTCTTCTTCCTCTGGTGGTGCTCCTTCCCATTGCCTCCCCAGTAGCTGGGATTACAGACGCCCACCACAACGTCTGGCTGTTTTTGATGTTAGTAGAGACACGGGGTCTTACTCTGGCTCACTGCTGCT
>CAUYPK010047199.1:0-43610 GCA_963574355.1 Loris lydekkerianus | reverse complement strand
GAAAAAGTATCCAATGTACTCAGCCCTACTATGAAGCTAAACTATAGCTTTCACATGAAGGCTATAACCCAACTATACTTCAAGACTATGAGGAAAGGACCAAGGAAGGGGAAGGGAGGGGGGAGGTTTGGGTGGAGGGAGGGTGATGGGTTGGGCCACATCTATGGTGCATATTTTTATCTATAATAAAAAAAAAAAAAAAAAAGAAAAAACAAAGAGAAATGAACTAATGTTTCAGTAAAAGAAGACAGCTGCTTTATTGTCATTAATTCTAATTTCC
Source organism: Loris lydekkerianus (assembly GCA_963574355.1). Lineage (NCBI taxonomy): Eukaryota > Metazoa > Chordata > Mammalia > Primates > Lorisidae > Loris > Loris lydekkerianus. The sequence goes on along the minus strand of CAUYPK010047199.1, from coordinate 43,330 downwards.
CATCCTCATCAGAGTTAGTGTGAGGTGCCAATTGATATTGCAAGGAAAGCAGCCAAGTCCGTATTTTCCCTGATGCTTTCAGGTCAAGGCAGGAGCTGACTTTAACACCTTCTCTGTGTTAGACAGCAACTAGAAGAGCAAATATACCCTATGCTTATTGGGTTGACTAATAAGCAAGTTATACCATTTTGAATGACAGCTATTTCATTCTGCAGAAACCATACACATTACTCAAAGGAAAAAAAAATGCTAGAATCATGAGACTGAAGGGCTGTCACCTTCCTATAAAAAGTACAAGTCGGTGACTTTCTTTCTTTACTAAACTCTGAAGGCTGGGTGTTTGCCCTTAGTTACACTTGGGTTACACAGGTTTTTATAGACATGTTTGTGTAGCCCATGACAAGAAAGGAGACAGCTCAGTGAGATGCTGATGGTCTGCCAAGGTCCATGAAAGCCATTACTCTATGTCCACATCCCGCATCATGACATTCTGGTTAAGTTTCCTTTTGATGCAAAATATTACATTTCTTTTTATTTATCTGGCAGGTGGTTGGAATTATTACTTCTAATGGTGGCAAACCTGTAAAGAACAATCTTGATGTTCTAGTGGAGGGAACAGGACATACTCAGGCTACAGGTCACACAAATGCAATTTGCCTGGCTCAGTTCTCCTCAATCCTCAGGTTTCAGTGGTGATGACATTTCTACTAGGTGATTCCGAATTGGGGGCCCAGCTACATGCTTCAATGTGTGTCTCATGCACTGAAGGGGCAGACTCTGGTTCTTGAGGTAATGCTTTTTCAGTGCTCACACAGGTTTGTTTTTTTTTTGAAACAGAGTCTCACTATGTCACCCTCGGTAGAGTGCTGTGATGTCACAGCTCATTGCAACCTCAAACTCTTGGGCTTAAGCAATTCTCTTGCCTCAGCCTCCCAAGTGGCTGGGACTACAGGCACCCACCACAACACCCAGCTATTTTTTTGTTACAGTTGTCATTGTTGTTTAGCTGGCCCAGGTTGGGTTTGAGCCTTCCAGCCTGGGTGTATGTGGCCAGCGCCCTATCCACTCAGCTATGGGCACCACCGCTCAAACAGGTTTTGAGGTAGACTTGGTCTTTAGTAAGTATTTATGGAATGGACAGAATAAGTGAATTTTTACCTCAGGGGCTTGTTCCAATTTCAGAGGCCAAAAAAAGTTCTTAGATAGGACTAAGCCACCAATAAAATAAATGGTAATTGGAGCACTTTTTAGAAAATAGACAAGTTTTAGGATGTAACATTTTCACCAATAAAGGTTTCTTCTTTCATTAGAAGGAGACATATATCACGGTAATAATAAGAGCAGAGACAAATGACAGATGTACCTGGTGTTAACATTCACTCCACCTTTGGTTAAGAATTTCTTGGGCAAGCTGGCTCACAAGCTGTAGACCAGTGATTTTCAACTGGTATGCCATGAAAAAATTTAAAGATAATGAATTAAATTATTAAAGAAGTTCAAATCACAGGAAGTATATTCTTTTAACTTTTTTTTGATCACTATAATGTATGTGTGCCCCCGAAGTTTAACTATCGGTTCAAATGTGCCACGAGATAAAAGTATTGCTCTAGGCCTAAGTTTTCTCAACTGCAAAGTAGGGAAAATAAGAAGTATTTTGAATATTACTATGCACTCAGTAATTGTTAGTCATTATACTTGATATTGCTAATATTAAATATTTAGCATATTTTGATTTGATTATCAGACTAATCAGGAAAATGAAATAGTGATATTATCTATGAGCAGATTTAAAAAGGCCTTCTGATTCAGAATTGCTGATAACTCATATTTTCTTACATACAACCTCCCACTGCCAACACCACAGTAAGGATAATCAATATATGTATAATCATCATTCAGATAGGGCTGTTTATCTTCCACTCATTTTGCAGAAAAGTAGCACAAACATAAATGTAAAGACTCTGAAGGCAGAATAGTTGGTAAATGTTACACTTTCTCAACCCTGTCCTACTAAAATCCCTAGGTGGGTTATATTTCAAAAGCACACTTGGTTTATTAATCTGATTTAGTAAAAGCAGAGAGTTGATTATTAATTACACATACTTCTTAGGCTAGCTTGTAAGAAACTGACATTCTGGCCTTTGTTTAATAAATTTTGTTTTCTTGGGTATTACCTGGAAGGGGTGATACTAGATGTCCTTTGTGACAACAGAAAAGATGTTGAGTGCCACAGGAAGGGGCAGAGAACGAGGCCTGAATGGACTCACCCCTCTGCATGAATGGGTCTGTGTGTCCTGAGAAACTCTGGGCCAGTAGCTTTGCTTTTCACAAAACAAGACTTTGAATTGTAGACTAGTAAGAATAGACTGTTTTCCAGTTTTGATTTCCCATCAGTGAGAAATATGAATGTCCAGCAGGATGGTGCATGCTGCTTTCTCCGAGTCTGTCTTCTTTCCATGTCAGGGTGGTAATGTCAATAGCCTCATTAGAAAGATGGACTTTCTCTTTAAAAAAAAAAAAAAAAAAAATCTATCATAGGATGGGAAACAGGGGCACACTTTATGGAATGAGAATTAAGGAGAATCCTTACCAGGAAAATCTGAACTTCACATCTCAGAGGGGCAGAGAAATGGGAACCTAGTTCAGATTTTATTTTTTATTTAGCCAATCTAGCACTAGCCTTAGAATCGCACAGATTTGAATTTATATTCTAGCTCTTTCACATTCTCGCTGTGTTCATGGATAAATTAGTGGACCTCTCTGAGCCTCAGAGCCTCATTACTAAAATTATTTATTAATAGATAACAAATGTTTATAAATAAATATCACCTCCTAAACTGCCCACAATACATAAGAAATGACAGTTACTATATATATATATATATATAGTTACTGTATATATATATACTTTATTATGAACAATGAAAACTTTTATATTGTCATAATATTAATGATAAATTGCATTAAATGCCTATTACGTGATGAATTGTGCTAATTTCTCTTTATATAATCTTATACTCATTAAAATAAAAGAGGCGGACCCTCTTATTTGACAAATTGAGAAAGTGAGAAATGAAGAGTAAATTGCTGAACAACATGAAGAGGTAATATTATTTCCCAAGATTTCTGAGTCATGTAATTTTTGTTTTGATGTAGAGGTTATTTACCCAGCAACTTCTGTGTGCTTTGAAGGGAGATCCCATGAGATGGGATTATATTCAGTGTAGTTGAGAAACAAAAATACACGTTCAAATAATAGTGATCAAGCCTTGTGACTGGTGGTCACTGTACCATTCAGAGGGAAGAACCATCAGCAGGGCCTTAGGGCTCTCCTTTTCCTTCTTCATACATTTTTTCCCCTATTAAGTAATTATTCTGGGCACTCATTCTAGCTTAGGTCAGTGCGAGGTGCTAACATGGTATTTGGCTTCAGATTCCCTGTAATTGAACCCCTATTGCCCTCATATTCACTGCCTGGGCTCCTGTAGGCCACTGAGTACCTCTAAGCTTCAGTTCTCTCATCTGTCAAATGGGGACGACAATAATATTCACCTCCCAGAGTTGTTATGAGAAATAAATGAGATTGTGTATGTCAAGCTCCTAGTACAGTTTCTGGAACATAATAAAGACTTCATGCTCCTCCCCACCTCCTCTTCTTCATCACTACTTCAGGAATGCCAGACATCTCACAGAGATGTCACTCAACATAACTGACCAGTGTCCTAAAACTAGTATTTCAATGTATGTTCTAAAAAAACCTGGTATATTAGGTAGGGCGGTGTATGTGTGAGTTTGTGTGGGTGGCACAGGGATGGGGAGAGTATCTCTGTATTATTTCCTGAATTTGTAACCCTGGATGGTCCAGAGTATGCCATAAAAACAGGGGACAGGCAAGAGTATTCATTTGGGGGCCCATGAATCCTCCATTGCCTCTCAGAGGAAATTTTTAGCAGAGTTTAACCTCAATGTCCTGACCCACAAAAATTGAAAACATGTTCTTTTTTCCTCTCAGAGAATAGATTAGCTGACTATTGTTCCACTTGGGGATTCAAGAGCAGACTGTCCATTGTTGGTGTAACCTCTGAAGCTATTCAGACACAAGTCTAGTGGGTGCCCAGACTATCCAAGGAGGTGCAACTGATTAAGACTGTTACTTATTTTCACAGTGTCCTGAACCTGCTGGAGTGATTTCAAAACACTTTTTAAAGCCATGTAAGTAATGATAATGCCTTGCATTATCCCCCTTTCCTTTTTCTTGACTCTCTTTGCCAGTGTAAGCCAATAGTAATGGTGGCATTGGATCACCATTATGTTCACTTTAAAGAATGGAACATCTTTGGGCTGCTCTGACTTGTAATTAAATCATTGCAGAATATGGCAAAGTTCTGGAATAGATGCTGTGGTGGCTCTAAAATACACTGACAAATTGATATTCTTCCTTTTGAAAGGATCGCCCTACTTCACATCTTTTTAAGTGTGGATTGCACTTAGTAACTTAATGAATTAGATTTGGCAGAGGTAAATGTGTGTAATGTCTGACATTAGGATATGCAAATCTTCTCTGTTTCTCTCCCCAGGGGAAAGCCAGCTGTCACGTCATGAAGACACTCAAGCTGACCTTTAGAGAAGTCTATGTGGTACGAAACTGAAGCCTCCTACCAGAAGCCACATGAGTACGCCATCTTGAAAATACATCCATCACCTCTGTTCAGCCTTCAAAAGATGCCAACCTGGGCTGGCATCTCACAGCCTCAAGGACAATAGCCCTGACCCCAAACCAACCACTTAAGCTACTCTTGCATTTTTGATCCACAGGTACTTTGAGATAACTGTGCATTAATCCACTAAATTTTGGTATTTTTAAAGCACACAGCAGTAGATAGTACTAGGCTATTTTGCAAACCTTTTCAAAAGACTCACAATCTTAAATAGTGTTTTAGAAAATAGACTCACCCAAAGAAATGGATATGAGTTGCCAAAGGTAGGGACTGTATGTTCCCCTGGCTAACACCTTCAACTTCTAATTTATTTTTCCATGGCTGCCTGTGAGATCAGGCACTGGATAGATTACTCTGTGGTGGGGATGGATGGAGGAGTAAATACTTGGAAGGCCAATCTAGTCTCATGAACAGCATGTGTGATCTTATCTTTATGTGATGGGCATAATATTCTCATTCTAACAAGAATCCATTAGGTTAAATGACATATATTTTTTCTTCCTTGGATGGCTGATACTTATCATTTTTCTTTCAATAAATCCATAAAAAGTCAGCCTACATGGTCTTAAGGGGAAGGGATGTGTCAAATACGGAGACAGAGACCTAAACTTGAGTATTCAGGAAAGATTTAGGAGAAAAGGCTAGTTTTGAGCAGAGAACTCTCTATGGACCCCAGAGGGACCTTATGAGTGAATGCTAGGTGGATAGAGAGAATAAGGTCCCAGACTTATGCAGTAGCCATGGTTTCTGTGTTCTTTGAAACATTTCCTCCACCATCCTCATTTTCTGAGTGGCGTTATGGACAGAACGTTGGTCTTATAGAGAAGGGGCTTGGCTTATGGTCCTAGTTCCAAGCAGAGATACATTTAAAATTACAAAATACATTCTTCTCCAGAGGATTTTATTCCTTTGGTTCTCAATGCAGTGAGAGAATAGGGTTATAACTGAAAGTTATATTTTTCAAGAAAAATAAATTCATGACAATGATTTCAACACAATTTTTGATATTGAGAATGATAATTTTCTTCCAGGAACTTATATTACAATCAAATTAATTTATCTTTGCAAAGAGACCAATGAATGAAAAGGTCTGTAAAGTGCAAATTGTTGTTATTAGTTTGCAAGATAAAGCACTTGTTGTTTTGGGAACTGGTCCCAGAGCTCACTGTTTTCACATAATCTTATATTGTGGGTAATTATACACAGACATTAACTTGATAAAGATAATTATAAGAATATATCATTTCTAGGGTTTGGGTTTATTTGATTGTGAACTTTTGGGAACTTTGGATTAGATAATTAACTTACACTGGGTATTTATTTGTTGGTGAATGCCGGAAATAGTTACTGAAATTAATACAGAGCATGTTTTTACCTTTTCACAATGAGTTTGTTTGATTAACAGCATGGTATTTATTCAGTTGGAGATCTTAAATACCAGATGCAAATTTCAAATTATCACTTCAACAATCGTGTTCAAATATTTAACAGATCAGTGCAGAAAAGATTAAGTGAGAAATTTACTTTAAAGGAAAAGTGTGTGCATGTGTTAGAGACAGTGGTAGAATGAAACACCAGTAGATTTCAACTATTTGGGACCTTATGGTATGGCAGATACATAGATCATGCAAGGATGTATTTTTCATTTTTGGAAATTTTCTATTCTTTACAAGTTTTCTGTAATTTTTCTGTTATAATGTGAATGGTTCCCCACTTTAGCTATATTAAGCATTGCCAGGACATCTTGTTAAAAATACAGATTCCTGGGCCCATTGGATTCCGAATTGCAGATCTGGTCTTGTGCCTACATACCTTTATTTTTAATAAGCTCCTCAGGTGATTCTGATGCACAGCCTGCTTTAGAACTACTAAATTAGGGTATTCCTGTGGAAGTCATCTTCTTCTTCTTCTTTTTTTTTTTTTTGTATTAAATCATAGCTATGTACATTAATGCAATTATAAGATGCAATGTGCTGGTTTTATATACAATTTGAAATACTTTCATCAAACTGGTTAACACAGCCTTCGCCATATTTTTTTAGTTATTGTGTTGAGACATTTATATTCTACACTTAGTAGATTTAACTTGTACCCCCTACCTTCCCCTCTCCTTCTTCTTTCCCCTTCATCTTGGGCTGTAATTGGGTTATAGCTTTCATATAGAAGTGTGGGTGCTTATAAATTGGTTTTATGGTAGGGATGAATACATTGGATACTTTTTCTTCCATTCTTGAGATACTTTGATAAGAAGATTATGTTCCAGCTTCATCCATGTAAACATGAAAGAGGTAAATTCTCCATCTTTTTTAAGGCTGCATAATATTCCATGGTATACATATACCACAATTTGTTAATCCATTCATGGGTCTATGGGCACTTGGGCTTCTTCCATGACTTATCAATTATGAATTGGGTTGCAATAAACATTCTAATGCAAGTATCTTTGTTATAAAGTGATTTTTGGTCTTCTGGATATATGCCTAGTAGAGGAATTGAAGGATCAAATGGCAGGTCTATTTTTAGATCCCTAAGTGATCTCCAAACATCTTTACAAAAGAAATGCATTAGTTTTCATTCCCACCAGCAGTGCAGAAGTGTTCCCTTCTGATGCTGGATGAATTGGCTGGCAACCTGTAGAAGACTGAAACTGAACCCACACCTTTCACCATTAACTAAGATAGACTCTCACTGGATTAGAGATTTAAACTTAAGACATGAAACTATAAAAATACTAGAAGATAGTGCAAGGAAAACACTTGAAGAAATCGGTCTGGGTGAATATTTTATGAAGAGGACCCTATGGGCAATTGAAGCAACACCAAAAATACATTACTGGGACCTGATCAAACTAAAACGCTTTTGCACAGTTAAGAACACATTACGTAAAGCAAGCAGACAGCCCTCAGAATGGGAGAAGATATTTACAAGTTATGTTTCTGACAAAGGTTTAATAACCAGAATCCACAGAGAACTCAAACGTATTAACAAGAAAAGAACAAGTGATCCCATTTCAGTGTAGGCAAGTGACTTGAAGAGAAACTTCTCTGAAGAAGACAGACACATGGACTACAGGCAGCTGAGAAAATGCTCATCATCCTTAATCATCACAGAAATGCAAACCAAAACCACTTTGAGATATCATCTAACTCCAGTAAGATTAGCCCACATCACAAAATCCCAAAACCAGAGATGCTGGTGTGCATGGGAAGTGTTCTTTTTGTTAGAATCATGATATCATATTAGTTTGCTCTTAAAACCATAAAGAAAAAAGCATTAGAAAGGAAATCTTGTTCTTTCTCTTTCCCTCACACTTGAGGACTGGCCCCAAACTTAGCTTGTCTTTTCTCCTTATTGTCAGAAACATGATTCCCTTTAAACTATATCTTCCCTCATTTTTTACCCAGGGAACAAGATGTTTAACCAGGTCCAGCCTAATTTCTTCTGGGATTCAGGTTCAAATCACCCTGAGGCTGGCTCTGTTGATAACTGACCCTTTTCTTTGCCATCTGAATTCTGTCTGCTGTCATATTGTGCTTCTGTTTATTACTAGGTTGTTTCTTAAGTCTTAGTCCTAAAAGCCTGTCTGTAGCTTAGGCCCTCTAGTATTGGTGTCCCTTTAATCTCCTCCCAGGAATGTAAATCTAGCTTAAAAACCCTAGTCCAGAGGCCAGGACAGAGTTTCAGGCTATTAGAATTTCCCTATGCAGGTGGAAAAACCTGATTTCCTGAAACCTGTCTTTGCTCTGATACCATATTCTAACTCACTCAGCTGGCCAAATATTTTTGTGTTGGCCCTTTCTGATGGCTCCTGATCCAGAGACTACCCCATCTGAGAGAACAGGTCTTGCTCCAAGTTGACCAAGTTTACCTTTTGGGTGCTGGTTAGCTGGAGTCAGTCATGTGGTGTCCTGAGACCTGACTCCACAGTGGAGTATCTATGAACCTTTCAGACTATATGAGCAGGTTGATAGAGAAAATGAAAACGTGATTTTTCCATTTTGGTTTTCTTTTCCTCTGTTTTTCCTCACTGTTTTGATCACAAGATGCAAATTTATAGCGCTATTGAGTGAGACGTGTACCAACAAAGCAGAATATACCTGATACCTCAGAAGAGGATGGTGGGCTGGCCTGGAGTAAGACAGCATGATGGGTGTTCTGGTTATATGCCACATGGCATAATTCAGTCTTTTTTCTATTCTGACACAAAGGCACGAACACCACTTTCTCCATAATGCTGGTAACAACACTATTCTGAAAAGCTGGCGTGTCAAGTGGTAGGCCTCAGGAGTTAAGGCTGGTTAAACTTGACAAAGCTGATTAAATTTCAGGTTTAGCCATGTGTCTTGATAGCTCATTAGGCCAGTGTTTCACTCAGCATACAGTTGCAACAGTTAAATAACAAGCTTTGCTGCTGCTGCACTGACTGCCATTCAGGGCTCAATAGTCTACTCTGTAGTAAGGTGAAACCTATGGGTTCCAATCCAGATTGACCTTCCCCAGCCCCTCCTACATTTCTGAGAAAGCACCAGTGTCTAACAGGGGGATTGAAAGAAGGTTAAAAAGACTTAATTTGGCTATCCACATACGTGGGACAGCCCTCTGGACAGCTCATCGGTCGAGGCTGATGGAAGAATGTTGTCCTACTTCGTTCCTCAGATAGGAATTCATATGAATAAATTTGAATCTAGAGTCCACTGAAGCTGAACAGACTTCTGCATTAACATTCTTGCCATCCTCCAATCAGGTCAGGTGGATAATGGGAGGGCAAGTGCCATCTGTCCCCTTTATTATGCATCTGGAAACTGCCAGCTGGTTGACCCTTCTCCATGATCAACCCTGCATCTGTTTTTAGCTAATCCAAGGCTCCAGAGCTCTGTTCAAGAGAATGATGCCCTAAGCTTCCATATTTGTCTGACATAGTCACTTAACATAGAAAAAAGCTAAGTGAACTTAAAACCTTGTAAAAGATGCTATAAAAATATCCACAAAGTCAATTCTAATAAATACCAATAGTTCTGTAAACTGCAGATCAAATACCTTCTCCCCTCCCCCAAACTACACTTCTTTTTTTTTTTTTTTTTTAGCTCAGAATGACTGTCATGGAAAGGGGATTGAAAAATGCTGAGAAATCTCAGAGATCTGTGAATTAGAGCCATCAAATGTTGCAGAATTCAGATTTTTCTGTATCAATGAATATCTATTGATATTTCCCCAAACCTTGAATCCCATACCCCTATTTTCATCTGTCTTATCAACTGTTCTTTTTGAGTTTTGTGAGTGTTGGTGGTGAAGTAAGAGTGAGAAGACACCCCCTTATGGCTCCCAAATGAAAGTCAACAAACTTATTTATTCTCAAAGAGGAAATTTAAGTAATGTGAGCATTCAGAAGTATGTTACTATTGAGGAAATGTAAGGAGAGGCTCTCAGCTCATAGGGTCCACTTTTCTTGGGTAGAATTATGTAAACAACTGGAACTAAAACATATTGCAATTGCTATTACTTGAACATGCATACTTCTGCAAAGTTTTTTCATAACTGAAGAAAGAAATGTGAGGCCTGTGCATTTGCAGCATTCAATAGCGCAAATGCTCATTTCTGAACTGTGATTGTGTATTGTTTCACGGATAATGCTGACAACATGCATAATTCTTGTCTCGCTAGGGTGATGTGCTTTGGGCTGATTACATTTTGACAAACTCTCTGTGAAGATCCTAGGCATGGCCAAGGTGTAACAATAAAGCATATAATAAGGGTGTGTGTGTGCATATATGTTAGCCAAGTTTAGACTTCCATTAGATATTTAAGATGAAAATGCAACATTTTTTCTAATGTTGAAAACTATATTTTTAAGTTTTAACTCAGATACACTAATATAAAGAGAAAATTCTTTAGGGAAACAGGTGCACATTTTCCCCTTTTTCTAAAAACAGACATGTCCAATGAGCCCCAATTTTGTTACTAGTGGTGATGTAATAGGGAAAAAACCACAGTAATCAGGACAGAGAGTAGTGAGATCAGGACCTACATGGAGATGAGAGTTCTGTGTTTCGCTGGACGAGCAAAAAAAAAGAGATCAGGTAACAGATAATGGTTTTCTAGGTATGTGGGAGATGATGCATAGTAGACAGGGAAATAAGAGAGGGGGGAAAGGGAGAGAGAGCGAGCACATAGGAGTTTGTAGTTTTCTATTTTTTTCCCCTTCCATTAAGGCTATTAGATGTGAATATTGTATTTCAAAACAGCGAGGAGGCATGAAGGATCTAAGATATTCCCTAGGCAGATAATTTGCCTAAAATGTCTGAAATTCTTTGTTTTATTCCTCCACCGTCTTTAGGAAAAAGTGCAAACTGCGTCAAGTGGCCACCACAAGGTCTGACATGTGCCAGTCCCTAGTTACCTCTTAGCCATATTTGTGTCATGTTCTGCCTTTCATTCTCTTCTTGGGAAACTGACTGTCTTTCAGTATCTTCTACAGAATCTGAATCTTCACACGGGCTGGTATTTCCATCTCAGTTACCTGTACCTTCACTTTCCCTCTACCCTGTCATGTAGCTAAATGCTGCTTATCTTTCAGGTCTCCGCTCAAGCACTTTCTTAAGGAGGCCTTCCTTGCTTTCCCCTTCTCCCCGGTGAATCTAGATCTCCCCACTGCATGTTTCTATAACCCGCTGCACTTCTCCTTCATAGCACTCATTGCTGTTGAATTCACCTATTTAAAGTTTGTCTTTTCCATTATACTGTGAACTCTGTGTGTTCTTTGTTATATGCAGGAACCTACCCTGATACCTTACTGTGACCAACTTTCTGATAGTTATTAAAAGCAAAGCTAACTATTGAGGCTCTTGGGTAATTGACACTTGTTCAAGAACAAAGAAGAATAAATGAGTCATTTGAAACATCCACTGAAATGTCTAGTATGTAGGACCTCTTTCCACCTTCTATTTAGGTTTGAGAGTTTTCTTTTTCTTTTCAGAATTAAGCAGGGTAAAAATTAATAAATATTTGTATGTCTCTTTTGGATATGTCAAAATATTTAAAGTTAGCAGATTCAAACCAAACTTGTACATGTAACGTTTCCCCCAAATCTGGACTACACCATGCCAGTTTGGTCGACCATCCTGAACAATTTTTATTGTTCAGGATGGTCGACCAATACTGTGTATTTCCTCAACCCCTCCATTTCTTCCCAGCATCAGTTTTTCATGTTAGCCCACACTGTCAGTATCTCGTTTTGAGGTGGTGCAGTGGCTTTTTGAGTGCTCCTCTTGTTCCATGGATGCCTTCCCTCCAAATCAGTCTTCTCATTGTAGCTGGAGTGATTTTCTTTTAAAAACATCATATCAAGCCAAGTTACACACACCTAACTTTATATTATTATTTTTAAAAATAACAACAATTTATCATGTCTATGTGGCACCTAATAGCACTTGTTATATGCTAAGCACTGTCAGAATTGCTTTATGTATAATAACTCACTAAATCCCCTCAAGAACGTAGGCTGTTGTATGAATTAGCCCATCGTAGACAAAGGGAGCACAGAGAGGGTGAGACTTACAGCAGGCCAAATACACTGAATGACTCTTTAGTAGTTTTCTAATTTGGAAAGGCAGTACAGAGTATTGGTGAGAATGTTGACTCAGGGGACAGATTGCCTGGCTTCAAAGACTTTTTATACCACTTCCTAGCTGACACCTGACTCTCTGGACTCTCTTCCTCAGCAGATAAATGTGGATAATAATAGCATCTCCTTTATAATATTGTTGTATCTAATGTGTAATTACAAGTAAAGTGTTTAGATAGGTAGGTACCTGCCCCAGAAAAGGAATTTAATAAAAGTTACATAGTAAAGATAAAGTTGATATTAACCCTGTTTGATAATGCCGTGTGTGCCATGGGTGTGTGTGTGTGTGTACAGCTCTCTCCCACTTTACCTTTACTCTTTTTGTTCTAGTATTCTTGATGTTTCTCAGATAATCATGGCCTTTACCATAGAAAATACATGTCCCCCTAATACTGTCCAACAATTCCCCTCTTTCCTATTTTACTTTTACACATTGTTCGGTTCTCAGCTCGAATGTCACTGACAATTGACAGTAAACCGCATTCCACCTGCAGCCTAGTTTAGAGCTCACTATTACATATTCTCAGCATTCCCTGTAACTTTCCTGTGAGGTGCTTATAAAATTAGTAATTTTATATTTATTTGTGTAATTTTTTTGGCTGTCTATCTTTATCATTAGACAATAAGGCCCATGAAAAAGGGACCAAATATTACCATGTCTACCATTGGGCCTGATATATTTGTGTTCATGAATGCATACACATATTTTTCCATGATCTATAGTATAAGGGGTATATTTCTGTTATTGAAGCAGAAACTTGATTCAAATCTCTGTAGTATGGTTGTTGAAGAAGATATTACTCAGAGGCAGCTATATAGGTAGCTTCAATATACATGGGGTGGCTCCAGAACGCCACATATACCCAAGTCCATGTATGATCATGTCCTGCCTCTGGCCCTACAGATGCTGTGTTTAGGAAACATTGGCCCTCCCTCCATATATGTAAGTTTTGTACACTGTAATTTTCATCCACATTAGGTTGAAAAAATCTGTGTAAGTATAGACTTACATAATTTAAACCCATGTTATTTAGGGGCCAACTGTGTATTAGTGTATATATATAGAGTTTCTTCCTGAGAAGTTCCATCTGACTGAAACCAGAGATGCCATTGATTTGGGAGACACAGCTAGGGATAAAAATCAAAAGCCTGCTTGTTAAGTGAAGTTAAATCTGGAGGTGAATGTAGGATTTAGGAGTATCTGCCTTCTCAAAATCTAGGAAAGATATTGCTTAATTTTGGACATCCTCTTTTCCCAAATCACCCTTAGGAAACTTTTTAGTTCAATTATGAAGAAGAACTCTGTCCCAGTGGAAGTTACCAATGAGGTAATATATGTAATAACAGAAGAAATGTTAGCATAAAGAATACAAAAGGGGGTTTCAACTTTTGATAGTTAATCATAAAGTGAATAAAAATCCTGATGAATGTTTTGCTTTCTTTGAAAGAAACTGGCCCATGAGGCATTTGTTATTCCAGTCCCATGTGGCAGGAGCAGAGGCAGTGTTCTACCCAGCCACATGTCTGTTACTCAGGTGTGAATTAATGAAATAGTGCATCCAAGCACAGATGAGACATTGAAAATCTGAACTAAAAATGGCCATATCCAGCTGGCACATGCAAGTATACTATGGGAAATGCCACAGAAAGTTAAGTTCAGCTGTCTCCCTTCTGTCTGGGACTCACATCTTTGCCACCTTGAAGGAGTATTGCAGTTATTCTTAAGAATTTGTACTATTCCTTAAGGAAAGATGTTTTCTTTAAGCTTATCTATCATTTTCTCTAAGCAATAAAATACTTGATCCCAGTATTAGGGATGGGGGTATTACAGATGGATGTTAGAATGAGGAAAGTCATCATTGAAAAGATGTCTTTGTATATAGTTATAAATATAAACCCTTTCACTCCCTGGGGGTAGTTCATGTCATCTTCACTGACCTGCAATGCTAATTGAGTCCATTATTATAATGGGATTGTAGTTCTGCACCAGTATGTCTTATCTGATGCCATTTGAGATTAAGTCTGACTTCTTTTGTTGCAAAAAGCAGCATCCATTAAATGTATTCCCTGGAAGATGAAATAGTGGTAGATTTGATACACTTACTAATTGATGACCACTGGCACCAGAAACATTGAAGTTATAGAAGATGGAAATAAATAATAATAAAAAAGCATGCAATGTTAATGATCACTTAAGAATCATTACTTATTAATCAGTTTTCTAACAGGGAAAAAACCCCATGTGTTCATTTGAGCAAACCAGAGTCATTTGTGATTACAGGAATTATATGGATCCCTCTAAAGTATTTATGCCTGAAATTACAAATGAGATAAAGCTTACTAAACCTTTCATAGGCTTGGAAAATTACTTTGTAACTGGTTACCCATTCCCAACCACATATCAAATTATATATCTTTTTGGCATTGCACTGTCACCTCACTCTATTTTGCTTAGGCTGCTTTCAATCCCATGTTCACAGCAGAATCGCCTGCACAGGTTTTACCTACAGTGCGGACTCATACAATTCATACAGCTTGTGTGCTGGGTCACCTGCCCCTTCTTGGTGAACTTCTCTGCCCCCCAGAAAAGTTAGAGAGGTAGTAGATTTTTCTCATGCAGTCACATGCTACCTACTCACAAGCTCTTAGGGTTCCTTTGTAGGACTACAATATGCCTATCTTTTCTTTCAATCTTGCCCATAGTTAGCCCTTTGTCTTTAAAAATGCCCATTCTCATACCACAGTAGTAAAATTTAGATAGTCCTACAAATCTGTTATAAATTGTGGTCCTGAGAAACCATTAGTACTACCCTCTCAACACCATCCAATTGTCCTTTTTGTAGTTTTTTCTATTATTATGGTTTCTCATTTCACCTAGGATAAGTTTAAGTTCCTTACCATGATATATAAGTTCCTGAAGGATCTGACCTCTTTGCACCTCTCTTGACAGAATTCCTCTTCCTTTTCTTCTATTCCACTATCCACTAGCTGTGCCGATCTAATTTTGTTTTTAAAATACAAGTCTTTCTTTTCTCCTTCAGGCCTTTGCACTTGTTAGTTCATCAGCTTGGAACACCATTATCCCTAACTTTTACTTCATGACCAATTGACACATAGGAGGAGGAAATAGGGACATTTCCTGGGAAATCCTGGGAAATAGGGACAAAATTACACCAAACCCCACACTTTGCATGAAGTCACTCCAGTGAACTGTGAACTCAAAGCTTGAAAAGCATTATTAGGAATGACACAATGTCTAGGTGCCCATCTGTTGAATCGTCAGTCTTTGACACAGTGCTTGGCACCTGACACGCTCTCAGGGATCTGTTCAGTGAAGAGATGAATCAGTACAACATACCACAACCCAGCAATCTTTATTTATACTTAAGTTATTTTTATTATTCAAGTTAGTCTCTCTCTCTTTTGCTAAAACAACATATTGCTGATTTTATATCAAAAGTCTGTAGGGAAACACGATTCACTTTATAGCCAATTTTGCTGGAATGTATTGGCCCTGCAAAACAAGAGGCATTTATACTTTGAAATATGCATTGTCATTTACTCTTCAAAAGACCTGGTGGCTTTTTCTCAGCTGTTTCTTGGTTTAATCAGTCTCCACAGCTGAATAAATGAAAGAAATGGAATGTGTGTGAGCACTAAACTACATTCTACCAAGGTGAATTTTAGTTCATGGCAATGTAATTATTCATTTTAACCAACAACTGTTTTGTCTAGATAATTGTTTTCCTCATAAATTATTATTGGATTATGAAATATAATGATTCCAGGAAAATGTTCCCAATGTTCCCAGCTTAAAGTCTCATCCAAAACATTAGTAAGTAAATTTAAAAATGCTATTATGATATTATTTTCATGATAATTTTCTACATTTAAAAACAATAAAGAGGGAAGGGAAGGGAAGGGAAGGGGAGGGAAGGGAAGGGAAGGAAAGAAAGAAGGATCTTACATGGATTGAAAGCTGGTTAGTTACTGATTAGGATAATACTAGAAACAGCCAGTAATCCCAACACTTGGGAGGCCAAGGAGGGTGCATTGTCTGACATCACAAGTTCCAGACCATCCTGAGCCAGATCGAGACCTCATCTCTTAAACTTAAACTTAAAACTTTATATATTCTCTACCTGCAATTCTGAGCTCCCAGATCTCCCCTCCACTCTCACTCTGAGGTCTGGAGGCCTGTCAGCCAGGAGTCCAGATTCTTGGGTGATTTCTCGAGGTGTGTGGACAGGGCCTAGACTGCATGGCCTAGACAAGATGGCTGACTTAAGCCAGCTTTCCACAGAGGCTCTCATCCAGAAGGAGAGTTAAAGGTCAGAAATTTAGCAAGAAACATGGTAGATTAGAGCTGTACCAAGAGAGAAGGTTGAAGAACGCACATCAACCCCACTGAGGCAAGCTATGACCCCAAGGATACAAACAAAAGGTAAAAAATCCATCACCAAGTGGATGGGAGGCCCCCATCCACTCATTCCCCCATGAGAATGGCTCGGAGTGCCCCACAAACAAACAAGCAAAGTGCAAAGGTCCTCTCACTCCACTCCACAGGAGAGACCCTCTAAAAACTGGACCTACCTCCCCTACTAGGATGCCACGGCGTTCTCCAGCTAGACATAAAACTGTATAAAACTGTATATATTCTCTACCTGCAATTCTGAGCTCCCAGCACTCCCCTCCACTCTCACTCTGAGGTCTGGAGGCCTGTCAGCCAGGAGTCCAGATTCTTGGGTGATTTCTCAAGGTGTGTGGACAGGGCCTAGACTGCATTTGGTCAGTGCTGATTCTGCAGCACGGGAGTGAGGAGAGGATGGTTGGCTGAGAGGGAACCACACTGGAGTGACGGTACCCCGAGGTGAGAGCAGCAGCTGTTTTTGGCCACAATAGGGCTCACTCCCAGATATTCCGAAGTCACACCTCCTGTCTCCCTGGGTAACCAGAGGAGGCCAGGGATCTTCCCAGGTGGCAAACAATGTGGACCAGATCTGGGATGGAAGCGCAGGCCCCGTGAGTAAAGGGTTTGCCTGAGGTGGAAATGGCCTGGGTGGAGCGTGGGACTAGAAAACGCACGCGCAGAGCCAGGAAATTCCCAGGATGGGGCTGACCCAGAGGACGGCTTTGCTGAGCCTAAGACGCACCTGACCCTCAGGGTATCATCAGCCTGTAGACAAAGGAAGACAGGAGGCTAGAACTTAGAGGTAATGGAATACAAACATGCAGGAGCAAACACATGGCCTGAGGCGCAGGCTCTGGGAACTCAAAACAGCTTCTCTTCAGCAGGGGAATTTAGCAGTGATAGAAACAAATTCCCACAAAGTTGTTCTATTCTGTTTTATCAATAACATCAATCAGGGGTGGGGCTAGAACTGAGTGAATACCCCCAGCCTCCATCAAGCGCCCGAGGTTGTCAGGTCTCACCGTCCCCTGCTAGATAGAAGCAGAGTGCAGTGGCCTGGCTCAGCAGATATAGATTTCCTTGTGATTCAGGCAGGTGCCAACCCCTGGAGTATCTGTCCTTTAGAGGCAACTGGGTCACAGCCCTGCAGGGCTATCAGTGACTGGGTGTGACAGAGGTACAAGGGGGGGAAGGAGGCATCAACCTTCCCAGACTAATCTATTTGCTGGGTAGGTCCTCCTGACTTCATGGAGTATTGGAGCAAGCCATATCTAAGTTGTCACCAGACCCCTGCGATCCAGTTGCCAGAGACCTTTTAAACTCTCCCACCTGAGACAGGTGCTGACTGAGGCAATTGATTTGAACATTTTGAACTGAGCCAATTACCCAAGGACTATTTAGGTAGTGTGTGGTTGTAGGAAAATTTGATTTTCCTTTTCTAATTGTTGGCTGTAGGGGTGGGGTTATATAGTTGCTGGTATTTCTCCAGAGCTGAGACTTCAACCCAGAGTAACTGTTTCACTAGGATCAGACAGAGACTAGCTGGAAACAAGACAGAACCACTTAGCCCGACCACACCAAACAGTTTCTCAGGCCATAGTACTGTACGGGTCCTCGACAAAGCTCCAGGGGAAAAATCAAATGGTGTAAAATAATCATGGGGCAGAATCAGCACAAAAACTCTGGTAACATGAATAACCAGAATAGATCAACCCCCCCAAGGAATCATATGGCAGTAACTGAAGATCCCATTCAGAAACAGCTGGCCAAGATGTCAGAAATCAAATTCAGAATTTGGATTGCAAACAAGATTAATAGAATGGAGGAAAATTTGGAATTAGAAATTCAAGGAGCAATTCAAAAGTCAGAATTAGAAATTCGAGAAGAAATTCAAAAGTTGTCTCAAGAATTTAAAGAATTCTTAAAGACAAAACCACCAAAGATTTTGACACACTGAAGCAAGAATTTGTAGCCCTCAAAGATCTGAAAAATAGAGTAGAATCCCTAAGTAACAGAGTGGAGCAATCATAAGAAAGGATTTCTGACATTGAATACAAAGCCGTTGAATGCTCCAAAACTCTCAAAGAGGAAGAGAAATGGAGAGCAAAAATGGATCATTCTCTTAGAGAGCTCTGGGATAATTCAAAGAAGGCTAATATCTGCCTCATTGGAATCCCTGAAAGTGATGAAGTGGCCTCGCAAGGCACAGAGGCTCTTCTCCATGAAATTATGAAAGAGAATTTTCAAGACATGCCAAGAGATTCTGAAATTCAGATAGCAGACAGTTTCAGAACCCCAGCATGACTCAATCTAAATAAGACATCCCCCAGGCATATCATAATTAACTTCACTAAAGTTAATATGAAGGAGAAAATTCTGAAAGCAGCCAGACACAAGAAATCCATTACCTACAAAGGGAAGAATATTAGAATGACTGCAGATCTCTCTGCTGAAACTTTTTAAGCCAGAAGAGGGTGTTCGTCGACTTTTAATTTTCTAAAGCAAAATAATTTTCAACCCCGGATCCTGTATCCAGCTAAACTGAGTTTCATTTAAAATGGAGAAATTAAATACTTCAGTGACATTCATATGTTGAAGAAATTTGCCATAACCAAACCAACTCTGCAGGATATTCTCAGACTTATCCTCCATAATGACCAGCCCAATCCTCTTTCACAAAAGTAAACATGCTCAGAAACTTTTGATCAAACTCCAACTTCCACAGTGATGAAGGGATTAAAAATGACCACTAGACTTTCGAAAAACTCGATACCCAAATTTTACCAGACTTATCAATATTCTCCATTAATGTGAACAGCTTAAACTGTCCTGTAATGAGGCACACGTTAGCTGACTCCATACAAAAACTCAGGCCAGATATTTTCTGAATACAAGGGTCACATCTTACCTTAAAAGATAAATATAGATTTAGGTTGAAAAGATGTTCATCCATATTTCAGGCAAATGGTAACCAGAAAAAAGTAGGTGTAGCAATTCTATTTGCAGACACAATAGGCTTTAAACCAACAAATGGAAGGAAGGATAAGAATGGTCACTTCATATTTGTTAAGGGTAATGCTCAATATGATGAGATTTCAATTATTAATATTTGTGCACCCAAGCAGAATGCACTTCAATTTATAAGAGTAAGTATAACAGACATGAGCAACTTGATTTTCTCCAGCTTCATAGTAGTTGGAGTTTTCAACACTCCTTTGGCAGTATTGAATAGATCCTCCAATAAGAAGCTGAGCAAAGAAATTTTAGATTTAAACCTCACCATCAACATTTGGATTTAGCAGACATCTACAGAACATTTCATCTCAACAAAACTGAATACGCATACTTCTCATCAGCCCACGGAACTTACTCCAAAATCGATCACACCTTATGTCACAAGTCTAACCTCAGTAAATTTAAAGGAATAGAAATTATTTCTTGTAGCTTCTTGGATCACCATGGAATAAAAGTTGAACTCAGTAACAAGAGGAATCTGCATCCTCATACAAAAACATGAAAGTTAACCTTATGCTGAATGATAGATAGGTCAGAGATAAGATTAAGAAGGAAATTGCCAAATTTTTGGAACAAACGACAATGAAGACATGCATTACCAGAACGTCTGTGATACTGCAAAGGCAGTCCTAGAGTGAAATTTATAGCACTTTAAGCTTTCCACAAGAGAATGGAAAGAGAGAAAGTTAAGAACTTAATGGGACATCTCAAGCAAAAAAGGAAGAACATTCCAAGCCTAAACCCAGTAGAAGAAAAGAAATAACCAAGATTAGAGCAGAATTAAATGAAATTGAAAACAAAAGATTTATACAACAGATCAATAAATGAAAAAGTTAGTTTTTTGAAAAGGTCAATAAAATAGATAAACCTTTGGCTAACCTCACCAGGAAAAAAAGAGTAAAATCTCTAATCTCAACAATCAGAAATGACAAAGATGAAATAACAACAGACTCCTCAAAAATTCAAAAAATTCATAGTGAATATTACAAGAAACTTTAATCTCAGAAATATGAAAATCTGAAGAAAATTGACAAATACTTGGAAGCCTATCAAGTATTAGCCAGAATCAAGTGGAAATGTTGAACAGGCCAATATGAAGTTCTAAAATAGCATCAACCATACAAAATCTCCCTAAAAAGAAAAGCCCGGGACCAGATATTTTCACGTCAGAATTCTACCAAACCTTTAAGGAGGACCTAGTACTTATATTACTCAACCTGTTCCAAAATGTAGAAAAAAAAGGAAGACTACCCAACACATTCTATGAAGCAAATATCACCCTGATCCCCAAACCAGAAAAAGACCCAACAATAAAAGACAATTATAGACCTATATCACTAAAGAATATAGATGCAAAAATATTCAACAAGATCCTAACAAACAGAATTCAGCAACACATCAAACAAATTCTACATCATGACCAAGTCGGTTTTATCCCAGGGTCTCAAGGCTGGTTCAATATCTGTAAATCTATAAGTATAATTCAGCACATTAACAAATTAAAAAACAAAGACCATATGATTCTCTCAATTGATGCAGAAAAAGCTTTTGATAATATCCAGCATCTCTTCATGATCAGAACACTGAAGAAAATTGGTATAGAAGGGACATTTCTTAAACTGATAAAGGCCATCTACAGCAAACCCACAGCCAATATCATATTGAATAGAGTTAAACTGAAATTATTTTCACTCAGATCAGGAACCAGACAAGGCTGTCCATTGTCTCCACTGCTCTTTAACATTATAATGGAAGTTTTAGCCCCCACAATTGAGAAAGAAAAGGCGATCAAGGGTATACATATAGGGTCAGAAGAGATCAAACAGAAGAGATCATATCACTCTTCACAGATGATATGATTGTATATCTGGAAAATACCAGTGATTCTACTACAAAACTCTTAGAAGTGATCAAGGAATATAGCAGTGTCTCAGGTTACAAAATCAACATTCATAAATCAGTAGCCTTTATATATACCAACAATAGTCAATCTGAAAAAAACAGTTAAGGATTTTATTCCATTCACAGTAGTGACAAAGAAGATGAAATATTTTGGAGTTTATCTAAAAAAGGACATGAAAAATCTCTATAAAGAGAACTATGAAACTCTAAGAAAAGAAAAAGCTGAAAATGTTAACAAATGGAAAAATATACCATGCTCAAGGCTGGGAAGAATCAACATTGTTAAAATGTCCATACTACCCAAAGCTATATACATATTTAATGCAATCCCTATTAAAGCTCCACTGTCATACTTTAAAGATCTTGAAAAAATAATACTTCATTTTATATGGAATCAGAAAAAAACCTGGAATAGACAAGACATTACTCAGAAATAAAAATAAACCAGTAGGAATCATGCTACCAGACCTAAGACTATACTATAAATCGATAGTGATCAAACAGCATGATACTGGCACAAAAACAGAGAAGTAGATGTCTGAAACAGCATAGAGAACCAAGAGAAAGAATCCAGCTACTTACTGTTATTTGATCTTTGACAAGCCAATTAAAAACATTTAGTGGGGAAAAGATTCCCTATTTAACAAATAGTGCTGGGTGAACTGGCTGGCAACCTGTAGAAGACTGAAACTGGACCCACACCTTTCACCAGTAATTAAGATAGACTCTCACTGGATTAAAGATTTAAACTTAATACATGAAACTATAAAAATACTAGAAGAGAGTGCAGGGAAAACCCTTGAAGAAATCGGTCTGGGCGAGTATTTTATGAGGAGGACCCTTTGGGCAATTGAAGCAGCTTCAAAAAATACACTACTGGGACCTGATCAAACTACAAAGCTTCTGCAGAGCCAAGAACACAGTAAGTAAAGAAAGCAAACAGCCTCAGAATGGGAGAAGATATTTGCAGGTTATATCTCCAACAAAGGTTTAATAACCAGAATCCACAGAGAACTCAAACGTATAAGCAAGAAAAGAACAAGTAATCCCATCGCAGGCTGGGCAAGGGACTTGAAGAGAAACTTCTCTGAAGAAGACAGGCACATGGCCTACAGACATATGAAAAAATGCTCATCATCTTTAATCATCAGAGAAATGCAAATCAAAACTACTTTGAGATATCATCTAACTTCAGTAAGATTAGCCTATATCACAAAAATCCCAAGACCAGAGATGTTGGTGTGGATGTGGAGAAAAGGGAACACTTCTACACTGCTGGTTGGAATGCAAATTAATACATTCCTTCTGGAAAGATGTTTGGAGAACACTTAGAGATCTAAAAATAGATCTGCCATTCAATTTTATAATTCCTCTACTAGGCATATACCCAGAAGACCAAAAATCACATCACAACAAGGATATTTGTACCAGAATGTTTATTGAAGCCCAATTCATAATCTCCAAATCATGGAAAAAGCCCAAGTGCCCATCGATCCACGAATAAATTTATAAATTGTAGTATATGTATACTATGGAATATTATGCAGCCTTAAAGAAAGATGGAGACTTTACCTGTTTCATGTTTACATGGATGGAGCTGGAATATATTCTTTTTAGTAAAGTACCGTATATACTCGCATATAAGCCGAGTTTTTTTGCACAAAATTTGTGCCGAGTTCGGGTTTTGGGCACAATTTTTTTGCCGAAAAATCTCGGCTTATACTCGAGTATATACAGTATCTCAAGAATGGAAGAAAAAGTATCCAATGTACTCAGCCCTACTATGAAATGAATTTATGGCTTTCACATGAAAGCTATAACCCAGTTATAACCTAAGAATAGGGGGAAGGAGGAAAGGAAGGGGAGGGAGGGGAGAGGATGAGCAGAGGGAGGGTGATTTTGGGGATTATACCTGCGGTGCATTTTACATGGGTACATGTGAAACTTACTAAATGTAGAATATAAATGTCTTAACACAATAACTAAGATAATTCCAGGAAGGCTATATTAACCAGTGTGATGAAAATATGTCAAACGGTCTATAAAACCAGTGCATAGTGCCCCATGATCACATTAATGTACACAGCTATGATTTAATAATAAATAAATAAATAAATAAAACAAAAATAATTACAAACTAATGCTAAATCTGTCAGAGACATACTGTTTTTGAACATTTCTACAGTATTAGAAATTGGTACAATGCTTTTTGAAAGCAATTTAAGTATATGTATGTTAAAAATTTCACTGTATTTTGAACCAATATTATGACTTTGATGACTTGTAGGAGTTAATAGCAAAGAGATAGATAAATTTTTGCACTAAGGTTTATAGTCAAGAATGCTTATCCTCGCGTTAGTAAGAATAACAAAAGGGTATAGTATATTGTCTAAATAATAGGGATGTAGCAGTCTGAATAATGACATATGCCTAGGATACTATGTATAATCTTGAATATTCATTAGAGTGACTATAATTTGTTATAATTACAAATACTATTAACTGATGAGGGGGAAATGCTTAGTTGGTACAGTGAAGTGACAAAGGTAGGAAATCAAAGAATAAATGTAGAAGAGGTAGATGGGAGCTCCTTGGTAGACTCTACTTCGTACATTTGTTTAGTTTTGCTTATACGGTATTAAGTTTTTAAATTATTTGTCAGTATTTAAAAATTAGGATATTTCACTTAATATGTTTTCAGGTCCTCCCTATCACCCCAGAGATTTGGCACACCCTCCAGGGACCAGCACTCAGCTGGAATTGGGCAGGCCTGGCTTCTTGGACAAGGCATGTGCTCTCTGGTTGGCCACAGTCCTGAGTGCTCCTCTGATCCCTGACTTCCTGCACGCATTGCTGTCACTTTCCCAGCATTTGAGTTCCTGGTTCTTATGCAGCATGATTCCAGTTTTGCAAAATACATACACGTAGGCCTGAAATGTGACAAAAAATTCTCTCAGGGGTAATAGGATAAGGGGTGATTTTCATTTTCTTCTTTTGTTTTTATATTTTCCAAATTGTGTGGCCAAAACATGTATCACCTTTCTAATTAGAAAGAATAACTGTTAATTCTTTTTTTTTTTAACTATTAATTCTTAAATGTAAAATCATCAAACACCGTGGAGTTCCATGCTAAGTTGTTAACATTAATTTTAAGGAAAAATTACATTACTGAATTTCCTTAATTAAAATAGTGGATTGAATTATTGATACTTTTTCATTCACAGTGTTTTTTTTCTCCCACTATTTAATAAAAACACATTATTAAGGTCTAAATGAGATGGAACAGTCTTACCAAACTTCTTTTTTCCCCCTGAAAAGTACTGTATCTTAACCTGGATTGCAGATAAATGATAGCCTTGACATTAAGAAAACCATTTTGCTCACTGTTCAAGTCATAAGTACATCTGATAATATGAAGCAAACAAGTAAAATTGTTATTGTTCAGATCTTTGATTTCATGGAGAATGAATTAAACTTGAGTTTTTATTAAAATACTAGTACATTAAATAAACTGCAATTTAATGCAGTGGACGTAATATGCAATATCTCTGAATTGGTGACATACAATTAAAAAGATTACTTTTCTGTTTATAATTAACAAATTTATAGCAGTGAATTCTTTTTAAAAATTTTTTATTGGATGAAAGGAGTAGTCAATGATGTATAATAGCTTTGTTTTCACTTTTAATGAAGAAATAATTATAGGTCAGAGGGTATTTTTTAAATTTCTTTTCTAAATAAGAATTTAAAGCCAAAATAAATATGCTTTTGTTCCTATAATTTTTCTACATGGACATTTTATAATAATGAGATTCTTATACATAACTAGTAGACGAAATGATTAACAAATTATTTACTGACCATGAAAATCAAAGGCCTATGGAATATCCATATAAAACATAGTCCCTGATTTCTGAGAATTTCTCATTTCGTATTAAGGTTTGGCAGCATGAAGATAAACAGTGACATGTTGCTGTGGATTTTATGAGAATAAAATAAAATATACTTTTTATTAGAACAACATATAGTTGTAAGGCAGGAGACTATCATAATTAAATCCATGTTTTACACATAGAGACAGGATTTAGGAACTGAGTATCCCATGTGTTTAAATCCATGCCAATGGGTTTAAACTCCAGAATGGATGGAATTACCTAAAAAAGTATGTCAACTTACAGAGAAATGATCTGTCATGGAGGCAAGGATTTGGAGAATTAAATAATTTCTTTTAATGAAGTTATTACATAGTTAGGTTTAGATTCGCTATTTTTCTCTTTGCTTTCTGTTTGCCCCAACTGTTTATTTAAAATCTTTTTTCTTCCTTATGTGTTTTTTTAATTAGGAAATTTTGTTTTTCTTTATTTTTATTTTTTATTAAACCATAATTATGTACATTAATGCATTTATGGGGTACAATGTGTTGATTTTATATACAATTTGGAATGCAGGATTTTTTTTTGTTTCGAGAGTCTCACTTTGTCACTCTTAGTAGAGTGCTGTAGCATCATAGCTCACAGCAACCTCAAACTCTTGTGTTCAAGTGATTGTCTTGCCTCAGCCTCCCAGGTAGCTGGAACTACTGGTGCCAGCCACAATGCTCAGCTATTTTTAGAGATGGAGGGTCTCACTCTTGCTCAGGCTGGTCTCAAACCTGTGAGCTTAGGCAATCTGCCCACCTTGGCCTCTCAAAGAAAAATTTTAATATTATATTTTATTTCCACCATTAAGTTATTGATTGTAACTTTAAGATGCCTTTTAAGGTTTCTCTAGAGTTTACATTATTATTATTACATTATTATACTACCTTCAAATAACATTATATTCTATTTTTTGACAATTTATTATATATAGACCTTACATAATGTACTATATATAGATCTCATAGCATATATAATATGCTATGTGCAGATCTTTGAATAGTTCATTTCTATTTCTCCTTTCCTACCATTTGTGCTATTGATGCCAAACATTTCATTTCCACCAACATTATGAATGCTAAATAAATTGATATTTTTATATAAATAATTGATTAAGTTAAGTATATATTAATGTGAAGAAAAAGGACATTCACCATTTTTGGTGCTTGGCCTCCATTATGTAGATGATTTCTACTTAGTATCATTTGCACTTGACTTCAAAAACTTTGTTCATCATAATAGTACAGGTAGTATTATAAGATAGTCTCTCCATTTTTTCTGAGAATTATTTTATTTGCCTTTATTTTGAAAGACATTGTTGATCGATATACAGTTCTAAGATGACAATTTTACTTCATGATTTTACAGTGTTGTTCCAGTATCTTCTGGCTTATATACTTTTTGACAAGAAGTCTGCCTTTTTTTTTCACTTCAAAAGGTTAAGGTGGTAAAAGGTATTTGTTACATGAATACCTTGTATAATGTTTAGTTGAGGGCTTGTAGTGTTCCTGTCACCAGAACAAGGTTTATTGTACTTGATAGTTAAGTTTTTACCCCTCACCCGCCCATCCTCCCTGCTTCTTGGTTTCCAGTGATATTTACACCACTTGATGACTGCATGTGCCCATCATTCAGCTCCCAATTATTGGTGAAAACATATGATGTTTGTTTTCCATTTGCGAGATACTTCACTTGGGATAATGGTCTCCAGTTCTGGCCAAGTTGCTATAAGTGATATTATTTTATTCCTTTTTATGGGGGGGGGGGAGCGAGAGAGAGAATATCACATTTTCTTATCCACTCATGAATTGATAGGCACTTAGGTTAACTCTACATCTTCGCAATTGTGAATTGTTCTGCAATAAACATTCAAATGTAGGCATCTTTTTGATAAAATGGCATCTGTTCTTTTGGGTAGATACCTAGTAGTGGTATTGTGCGATCACATGGTCTATTTTTTGAGGAATCATTGTACTGTTTCCCATAGAGAATGTACAAATCTACAGTCCCACCAACAGTGTATAAGCCTTCCTATTTCTCTGTATCTATGTTGTCATCTGTTGTTTTTGACTTTTACGATGTGTATAGTGGTCTTTTTGACAAAGGTAAAAAAATTTATGTTCATGTCTATTTATCTATTTCTATACTAATTCTTTGCTGTGTTAGTTCTTATAGCCTTATAGTATAATTTGAAGTTAGGTTGTGTGAGGCCTCCAGATTTATTTGTTTATTTATTTATTTATTTTTTTATTAAATCATAAACGCATAGATAATGTGTACATTAATGCATGTATGGGGTACAATGTGCTGATTTGATATAGAATTAGGGACATTTACATCACACTGGTTAATATAAACCTCATCTTGTTTACTTAAATCACTTTATAACAAAGATATTTGCATCATACTATTCATTGCAGTTCAATTCATAATAGCCAAGTCATGGAAGAAGCCCAAGTGCCCATTGATCCATGAATGGATTAATAAGTTGTGCTATATGTATACCATGGAATATTATGCAGCCTTAAAAAGGATTGAGACAGATTTGTTTTTTGCTTAAGATTGCTTTTGGTATTTGGCTCATTTTTGGTTTCAAATTAACTTTAGAATTATTTTTACTAAATCTGTAAAATATGATGTTGGTATTTTGATGGGAATTGTGTTCAATCTTTAAATCAATTTGGGAAGTATGGACATTCTAACAATACATGAGCATGGATGTTTTTACATTCATCTGTGTCATCTACAGTTTATTTCATCAATGTTTTATAATTTTCCTTGTAGAGATCTTCCACATCCTTGGTTAAGTATAGTCCTAGGTACTTTATTTGTGGCTACCATAATTAGTATTAAGTCCTTGATATTACTCTCAGCTTAACTGTTACAAGTATGAGGAAATGCTACTAATTTATGTATATTGATTTTATAACCTGAGACTTGCTGAATGTATTCATCCCTTCTCAGAATCTTTTGAAGACTTTAGGGTTTTCTAAATAAATATAATATCATCAGTAAACAGGGATAGTGTGACCTCTTTTTTCCCTGTTTGAATACACTTTATCTCTTCCTCTTGTCTGATTGCTGTGGTTAGGACTTCCATAACTTTGTGAGTAAAAGGGTGAGAGTGGTTCCCTGGTCTTGTTCAGTTCATAGGGGGATGCTTTCAACTTTCATCCATTCACTATAGTGTTTGCTGTGGGTTTGTCATATATAGCTTTTGTAATTTTGAGGTTTGTTCAAATTTCTTTTTCTTTTTTTTTTTAAATAATGAAAGGTTGTTGAATATTATCACATGCTTTTCTGAATTTTTTGAGATGATCCAATGGTTTTTATTTTTGCTTCTCTTTATGTGATGAATCATACTTACTGATTTGCATCTGTTGAAACACTCTTGCATTCCTGGGAGAAACCCATTTGATAATGGAGAATTATCTTTTGATGTGCTGTTGAATTAGGTTTGCTAGCATTCTATTGAAGTTTTTGCAACTATGTTTATAAGGGATATTGATGTGTCTTTTCTTTTTTTTTTTTTTTTTTTGTAGTGTTCTTTTTTGGCTTTAGTATCAAGGTGACACTGGCTTCATAGAATTAGGAATGATCCCCTCTTTCTTAATGTTATTGAATAATTTCTGTAATATATGTACAAATTCTTCTTTATACGTCTGGTGTAATTTGACTGAATTCATCTGGTTTGGGGCTTTTCGTATTTTAGGGATTTTTTTTTTTTTTTTTTTTTTTTTACTATTGCTACAGTCTCACTGCTCATTATTAGTCTACTTATGTTCTCTACTTTTTCTGATTCAATTTAGGCTTAGGAGGTTGTGTCTTTCCAAGAATTTATCCATTTCCTGTACGTTTTCTAGGTTGGTGAATATAGAGATTTTCATAGCATTCATGGGTGATATTTTATATTTCTGTGGTATTTGTTGTGATGTCTCTTTTTGGGGATTCAGATGGCATTCATTTGAATCCTTTCCCTTCTATTAACATTTATGGTTAATCTGCTTAGTAGTCTATCAATTTTGTTTATTTTTTCAAGCAATCCTCGAAAAATTGGTTGTTTCTAGAGCCGAAGAAGAATAAGTACAAGACGATCCTACAACATATTGTCTACTAGATGGTAAGAACATGCTAAAAAAAAAAAAAAAAAAAATACTACAAACATACTTAAAGCATGCAGAAGCCAGCTAAAAGGAGTCCCACTGGCAAAATTTTGGATTTAAGCATCAAAAGAAGTAATGATAGTAATGGAACATAATTCATTCAATATAAATGAATGTGAATAAATAAATACTAGCATGTATGCATTCATATGTCAAAGAGAAAAAGATGAGGCTCTCCCAGTTGAATGCAAACTAATAAATCTAGATTGACAGATGGAGCTAGACAATCATTAACTTATATGCTAAAAGCAGTGCAGAAATTTGTCAAGGAACAAGGTATTTACTTAGTCCCATAATATTTCTCCATAGCATAGAAATCTGACAGGTATTACTGTAAGCAAATGTTCAAAGCTAAAATGGCCAATATTGGAAAACCAATATCTCTAACTCTTGCATCGAGATGAACACAACATCACTTCAATGACATGCTTAATGAAAATGGATAACCTTACCTAACTGTGAGAAAATATTAGAAAAACACAAATTGAGTGATCGTCTACAAGGCGATCTTACTATTTTCAAAATGCTAAGGCCAGGAACACAGAGAAAGGACAAGAAACTTTTCTAGATTAAAAAGACATGACAACTAAATACAATATGTGATCCTAAAGTTGATCCTGGGCCAACAGAAAAATAGCTACAGAGGTCATTGATAGAATAACTGAAAACACTTGGAATATGAGTTATGAAATAGAAAATGGTACTGTGTCAGTTTAAAATTTTCTAATTTTATAAATGCACCTGTTATTTAAGGGGGTATCCTCATACATAGTAATATGGAATGGAGTATTAAAGGAGCATTTTTTCCCTAATTACTCTTAAGTAGTTCAGAGAAAATAATTTCCCTATAAATATGTGTGAACACATATCTATCAATCTATTCATCTATTATGTATCAATCTATCTATCATCTATCTATCTTCTTTAGTTTGAATGTGTCTCTTCTGTGCATCAGAAACCTAATCTGTAATGCAATAGAATTTGGAGGTGGGTCTTCTGGGACATGTTTAGGTCAGGAGAGACTGACGGTGATGGAAATTCTATCTTAACATGTATTTACATAAATTGCACATCAGAGGGAAAGAAACATAAGAAATCAGAAACTAAGCACTTAAGGCTCCTTGTGAGCAACAACCTAATTAACTTCTATTAGTTTTCCTTGGTTAAAGCAAGTCATATGGACACACCTATTTTCTCAAGGAGTAGAAAATGGAAGAAAAGTGTGAAAAGCTCTTTCACAAAAGAAAAGATAGGATGCCCCTTCATAGGGTTTGTTTACAACACACAAAATTAATCATGTTTGTCAGTTTTCTGCAACAAATTGTAATGGCAATTCCTATGTCCTATTCATTCTTCAATTCAACTGCTCAACTCCAACATTTAGTACAAAGTAGGAGCTTAATGCCTATTGCCTGATTTACCATCAAGAAACTTTCCCAAGGTCATAAAGCCTCTGGGATTTGGATTTCTATCTCCTAATTTCTGGTCTTGTGACTATTTCACAACATCATGCAGTAAGAATTTATAGATTTTCTTGATATGATTTCATTCTTATTATGAAAGATCTGCTTGCTAAGTGAAACTATTCCTGTTCTACTAAAGTAGATAATATTTTATAGATCTCAATGTATATTCAATTAGTTACTTTAAAATTTTCTTGTAGTAAAAGAATATCAAAGAAATACACTGATCAAAATCCTATAGATGAAAACACATTTCATTTGTTTCCAGATGTGATGATTCCTCACTTTTGCTTTTGAGAGTCTTTCTTCCATCGTTTCTCTTTTATGGCTCTTTCCTTTACAAATGAGACCACAGGGTCTTATAGAATTGTATGCCTTTAATAACAAAGACCAAGAATATTCCAAAAGATTTCAAAATGTACAAAAAAAATCAAAGTCTAAAACGATATTTCCAGAATAAATTCCACAAGGATGGGATATGTTCTTAGCTAACTCATGAAATTAAAAAGTCCGATGTGGTAAAATCTTTTAGATTTTCATTTATATTATTGCCATTAAGATTATGATTATGATTACTAAGACTCATTTCTCAGGTCCCAGTGGAACAGTAAACAACTAATGGTAATACTCATTTGTGTTTGGGAAAGAGAAGGGAGGAAATGATGATTGCAATAGTGTGGAGAATTAAGATGCTCTGGAAGAGGGTGTGCCTTTTAGGTACATTGAATCATTATCACTTCTGTGATAGGCAACCAAAGGGTCAACCTTGTGTAGGTCAGCATGGTTGCCAGTGTAAATTGTAATTTCAGTGAGTGGCAGAAAATTAATAGAGAAGATAAATTCAGGAAGCAGTGTGCAAGAGTGGTTCAAATACATGGCATCTATTGCCCACACTCCAGGAAGCTGAGTTTGTTTCCAATGTTTGCCATATTAAAAAGCCAAGTCAGGAAGATTTGGCTGAGTAAGACTGAGTAAGTATTGTGGCTAATTCTGCCACCAATCACTGACATATGACCAACCTGGAACTGCCTTTCTTACTTAGACTTCCAAGTGAAAAACAGAAGCAATTTCTATATCTTATTTTGGGGAAAATTTTTTGATATTTCCCAGTGAGGGTGAACAATCTTTACACGACAGATCCTTTTATGAAACTTCTAAGATGAGCAAGCCTATTTTGATAACATAAAATTGGCAGGAACTTGAGCTTCAAATTTGAATAGAGCCCAAACTGAATATCTGTGTGAGTTTGAAGAGGCACAGATGATTTTATGCAAATTGTTTGTTTATGGAATTCTTCTCCTGGGCACATCTGCTGGATCACATGGTCTGACAGTGAAAGAGGAGATCAAAGTGCTTAAGTTAAAAAAAATTATTGCCTTTTGCTTTGTGTGTTTTCTCCGGAAAGTAGAAATCAAATAAAAATATTAGGAATATCTTATATTTATGGAGCATTTTTATTAGGAAAAGATCTAGGTTAAGTACTTTGAAATTACATGGAGGCAGCACTATTATGCCCACTTTATTGATGAAGAAAGTAAAGCGTAGGTAGGTAAAATGTTTACCCCATGTCCCACAGAAGTAATTAGCACAGTCAAGTTTTGAATCCAAACATTGTCTCTCCAGAATCTAGTTTTCTAAATTATACTATGCCATAGTATAAGATAATACAAAACAACTCTAGAATATTGAGTTATTACTTAACACACAAGTAAAAAATTCAATTAAAAGGATAACAGAAAATTTAGATCGAAAACCTCAAATTTTTCACCCTTACCCTGAACCCTACAAAACACTTTTTGGGGAATAAGATGCGATGACCCCATTTACTCCCTAGAAATTGAATAAAATATCCTATTAAATACTAGACTTTTAGTCTTGAGACCACATCATTAGAGACCTCCATAACATCTTCAGTAAGACAGGTAGAGAATTCCTGTCTCTCCCAAACTGATATGTAAAATCAAATTATTAATATTATTGAGGTTTGACATAGGTTTAACTGAGGAATGTGATTATGTAAAGGGAATTGTGTTGAGATGTCACATAAACCAAAATTGATAGGAGCCAAAATTTGATTTCTTTTAAATTACATAAAAGTAACTTAAGTGTGATGACAGAATATAAGTAATTACATGGAGTTTTACTTCACACGTGATATGCTGAGAAACAGAAAATGAAGCTGAAATGAAATAGGTATCTGTTAATCCATAAAACATTAGTTACTCTTCTTCATTTGTTACCTAAGCTTCTGTGATGCTGTTTTAAGCCATTTTGTGGCGTGATGCTCTTTTTTGACTCACTTTGTTTTCTTAAAAATTCTGCCAGGAAATCTGATAGCAGATCATTCCTATTATTCAAGAATGTAGTGCTTTTATTGAATGTTTGCTCGCACATTCCTATTATTCAAGAAGGTAGTGCTTTTGTTGAGTGTTTGATCACACCTTTGTGATGGGGACTGGGTTGTTAGCTACTTACGTTATCAGGGTAAGATATAGCCCAAAGATGAAAAGGCATATTTGCTAAGTCTGTCAGAGGTTATATTGACAATTGCATCAAAACCCGAAAACACAGCTTCAATGGTTAAAACTATGAAACAAGTATTTTTATTTTGTCAAATAAATCCAAGGTCTGAAGGCCATGTAATCCATACAGATAGTGAACCCACCTTCTGAAAATACCCACCTAATAGAGGAAGAATTCAGACTATTTAGTCAATGGAAATTATTGAACATTTGCTATATCATGCACTGTAGTATGCATTGGGGGTGAATCAGATGTGACTCCTAAGTTAAGGTGAACCTAGGGTAGAGAGTGAGAAAGGCAAATAAATTGATAAATTTAATCGTAATGAGTAATAGTATTATTCTTTACTTCCCTAACCCATTGATTCATTCTTTACCGTCCCTATTCCTGCTCTGTACCCTGGCAAACTGACATCAATGTATTGCTCTCTTATCATCTGGCTTCAAGTTGTATTCAGCCAAGAAATTCACTGGTAACAGATCCAAGAGGTCAGAATTTTTCTTCCTGGTTTGACATGTGGTTTCTGGCGGTGGCTGTGCCTCCATGACTGTGCTGTTAGCATCCTCAGCTTCTGTATAGCTCATGTTGTCCTTGGATTCTGGGCAACCCTGCTTCCTCCCTTATTCCTTTAACTCTTAGTCAAGCAACTTTCAGTGTTGCTGTTCTTTGGATGCTTGGACATTTTGTTTATTCTCTTAACAGTGCAAGAACTCAGAAGGAGGCCTTTAAATGCTATTCACTTGAAACAATTGAGTCTGTTTCCTTCCACAACTCTGACAGATGCAAGGACTATAATACAGATACTAATTTATTCAACATTCATTGACTTATTATTGACTGTCTGTTTTGTGGCAGTGTACTAGGTACAAGGTATACATCAGTACTTTCCAACAGAACTTGATGAAAATATTCTGCACTGCCCAATGTGGTAGCCACTAACCACATGTTCACATTTGAAATGTGGCTATTGTGACAATTTCATTTAATGTTAATTTATTTCGATGTATATAGCCACATATGGCTAGAGGTTACTCTATTGGATAGCACAAGTATTAACTAATAGTAACAAGAGCCTGAATATCTCTTCTGGA
This sequence comes from Loris lydekkerianus, assembly GCA_963574355.1. NCBI lineage: Eukaryota > Metazoa > Chordata > Mammalia > Primates > Lorisidae > Loris > Loris lydekkerianus. The sequence continues at coordinate 8,506 of CAUYPK010047199.1, read as the reverse complement.
TAGAGGCAAGTTAGGAGGGAGAAGAATTCACTCTAAATTATGGCTAGGTAGGAGACATCTGACCTGCTCTGGAGATGAGTGTGTCTTTAGGAGTAGTGTGTGTTCTGGGGAAAAGAGTATCTTATCTAAATTCTGAGAGGTTTTGACATACAGAAGGGTTTGATGAGATCAGAGTACTACACAGTATTCAGAGTTATTAGATCATATAAGGAGGATGTGGTAAAAAATAAGCTGAGAACGTTGGGTTAAGGAGATACACTAATAAGCCTTATTTCATGTGTGTATTGCATTGTTCTTTAATATTTTGTGGATAACAACATTAAGTGGATCATTTCTAAACATGAACATTAAGCCTGGTATTAATGACACATACATATTCCTTAAAAATTCTTTTAAGCTTTTGATTTTAAAAAAATTGTGATTATTTACAATGTGCTCAATTTTGTTGCTTCCCACTTTTGGAGTTATATTAGAGAAACAAATTCAATATTATTGTACAATAGATACTATGTCAGTGATCAAGGTCTATTCTGAGATCCCCAGAATGACACAAACACAGATCAAAGTGCATGTAGCCTCGTCCTGAGGGGATCAAAGGAAAATTCTGGATAAGTAGTGAGGCCCAAGGTTGACTTGAAGAAAAGATAGGGGTTGTCTAGATGAATCTGTGTGCCTGTGGGGTGTATAGGTATGGAAGCAGAGGGGTAAGGGCATCGATCAGAGTGTGTTCATTAGAAAACATTAATTGTGACATAATCAGAGGAGTGGTCTAAAGGAACAGGTTTAAACAGTTCTATGTTAGAAAGGATCATGCTGACCAAGTATCTGTGTATAATTGTCTAGAGAGGTAAGACAGCAATATTAGGAAGCTATAGAAGCAATGCGGGGGAAAAGGAATGGTGTTTGAACACAGGTAGTACATGTTTAAGGTTTTGAGAAATTATGTGCCTAATTTGTGATTTTTTTCCACTTACATTTCTCTGAAAAATAAAACAACAATTCTACTTTTGTTGTGGGTTATAATAATAATAGCTGGTATTTAGCAAGCAATTACTATATGCAAATCACTCTTCTGAGCTTTTACTAAAATGTTTAAACTACTTAATCCTCAAAAAGAAAAAAAAAAAATGGGACAGGTACCATTATTATCTACTTATTGTACAGATGATGAAATGGAAGCTAAGTGAAAAGTGACTTTCCCAAGGTCACCCTTGGTAAATTCTAGAACAGAATTTTAATTCTGGCTCTCTGATTGTAGAGCCATTTTATTAAGTTCCACTCCTTTCTTTAAAATTTTTATAATTACTCTATGCTGACACTTAGCACTTATCAGTGAAACTGTCTTTTCTTCTACCTTGGATGCTGAGTTGACTAGAAAATAAAATTATCTAATATAGAACAAACTTTAAAAAGTTTATACCTGCCTTGTAGACTTGACCTGAAAATGATGGTCACTTTAATCATCAGAGAAATGTAAATCAAAACCACTTTGAGATATCATCTAACTCCAGTAAGTTTAGCTCACATAACAAAATCCCCCAACTACAGATGCTGGCATGGATGTGAGAGAAGGGAACACTTCTGCACAGCTGGTGGGAATGCAAACTAATACGTCCCTTCTGAAAAGAAGTTTGGAGAACACTTAGGGAACTAAAAGTAGACCTGCTGTTCAATCCTGCAATTCCTCTACCGGGTATATATCCAGACAACCAAAAATCACTTTAAAACAAAGACATTTGCACCAGAATGTTTATTGCAGCCCAATTCATAATTGCCAAGTCATGGAAGCAGCCCAAGTGTCCATCGTCCCATGAATGGATTAACAAATTGTGGTATATATATACTATGAAATATTATACAGCCATAAAAAAGATAGAAACTTTATCTCTTTTATGTTTACATGGATGGAGCTGGATTATACTCTTCGTAGAAAAGTATCTCAAGAATGGAAAAAAAATACCCAATGTACTTAATACTATTATGATATCAATATATAATCACCCATACTTTCATACGAAAGATAAAATACAATTATAGCCCAGAAAGGAAAGAAGAGAAGTGTGAGGAGAGGGGAGGGGGATGGGTGGGTGGAGGAAGGGTAATTGGTGGGACCTCACCTAATGTGCATATTGCAAGGATACATGTCAAATATATTAATAGTAGAGTATAAATGTCTAAACACAACAATTAAATGAGTGAGGTGAATGCTATGTTAACCAGTTTGATGTAAACATTCCAAATTATATATAAAATCAGCACATTGTACCCTATAAATGTTATAATGTACACAGTTATGATCTAATAAAAAATAAAAATAAATAAAAGGTATGGAAAAATATATATGCCAGTGCACCCAACATCATATTCTATTAAGGCATGTTACTCAATTTACTTTACTGCGATTGTCTTCATAATATTCTTATGAATTAAAATGCCTTCCAGTTTAAATATTTCAGTATGCATAGTTTTAAAAGGTGAAAGATTCATACAATCGAAGAGAAACCGGAGTATAACAGTGTGCATAGTTTTAAATGCTGAACATAATTGTTTTACAGAGATTTTAAAGGGACATGCTTGAGAGATTTAGAAAGTAGCTTTTTAAAAATAAACTAGATTATTGCCAGTGAGCACTAAAATATGTACGTTTCTGGATGCTTGATAAATATTTGCATCTTTTGTGGAATCTGTGTTTATAGGACTTACCTTAAGATCATCTATTGCAGCCTGGTGTCAAAATCTCATGTGTTTATTTTATAACTACTTTTTAAAATAGATTCCAAAAGACTGAATTTAGAGATAACCTTGAGGCAGAGAGCCCTGAAGTTGCACTATTTTAAGAGGAACTTTATTATCCTTAGAAGAATCACCAAAAGGACTTGGTAAAGGATGTGACTTTCTCCCTACTTCAAATATGTTACAGAGGACCTAATTTGGTTAGAGGCAGAAAGTTGTCTTGGATGTCTCTAAAACCCAGCACTCATTTAGCTTTCAACTTAGATAACCAGTAACTCCACTATTGTGGCGTTCCTATCTATGTCCTAACTGCCTGCGTGTCTTACAGAAATCCATTAGAGTCACATTAGGCATTAACTCACTATAACAGAATATGCCGGCCAGTTCAACCTTGTCAATTTCCCATTTTCCCATAGAATCTGACCTCTTATTGATTTCCTTTCACAAAACTCTGCCTTCCTTATAAACAAAACTCTATGAGTTTGTATTAGAACAAGTATAACACAATTAAATGAAAATGGGGATGGGGAGGAGAAGAGCTTATGACATTTGGCATCTATTAACATTCTCCCTAAATACATGCTCTGGATTTCATGTATTTTTGGTTGAAGATTCCATATAAAGAAACCACAGCATGTGCTAGAATATAAGAACAGTAGCAAGATAGTGTTTATAGGTGTAACTGGTTTAGGTACAGAGAGGTGAGACACCAGAGCATGTACGAAGACCCAAGACCACAGAAAATCTGATTGTTCTGAAACATAGAAAACATGTGTGGGGGGAGATCAGTGGAAGATGAAGTTCTAAAATGGTGTGAAGTCCAGGTTATGGAAAGTCCAGATACATACTGTGGAAGTGAGATTTCTTACGTCTGCACTAAGAATACGCTGAGGGCATTAGACAGAGAAATGACATAAGCATTGGACGTCACCAGGACTTGCGTAAGGAAACGGTAATCTAAGTGTCATTATTATCAGACCTCTGGCAGCATAAGACTAGGAAACGTCATCCCTCCTTTCTGGACCTCAGTGTCTTGGGTATCATTTAACTAGAGGACTAGGGGACTTTTACCTCTCATGCAGCTTGGCAGCCCTGACACCAAGTTTGGCACATGGAGGTGGCTGGTTGGGTGGAAATTCAAAGTCCCTGCCTGTGTGGGAGTCTCTCTGTGGAGTTGTGCTCCTTTTTCCGGGGAGTTTAGAACTAACAGAAATCAGTTGAAATTGGGTCAAGTTATCATCAGTGAGCCAAAAACCACAAGAGTGGCTAATCAACTGTTGTCTACAGAGAATCCCAAGTTATATGTATGGAAAATGAGGCTTATGAATCATAGCACCAGATTGGCGTTAGCCCTGAGGTGAATAAAACTAAATGAGTAAGAATACATGCAGTAGAATCATGACTTATTCTAATTCTGTCTAAGGCATCTCTGTTCTAAAAGCAGAGCACCAGCCTCATATCTAAAGAGAACAATTCTTCCTCTACGCCAAGAATCAGTCTGAGAGAATGCAGTGTCTGCCTCACCCACCCCTAGTGTGTGACTTTGAAGTTAAATGCTTTTATCCTTGTTTTCTTCATCTTGGAAATAAACAAAATAAAAAAGATAAACTTGGCTAGATCTGCCTCTGAGGGCCTGTAAGCTCCAGAAGGGCAAGGGTTTGTCTGCCATCTGCACAGCTGAATCCCTAGTGAATTGTCCACGATCAGGCACATGACAGGCATCTGACAGATACCTGTGGAAGGAACAGATAAGGGAAAGAGGGAATTAAATGTTATAATGTGCCATGAAAATGCTTTGTAAGATGCAGAATGCTAGCTATGTGGTGACATCATGATACGTCAGATTCTGCGGATTCACCTCAACAGCATAACACAGATAAAAGCTCTCCAACCACTTTCCCCCTCACATCAAGCAGCAGCAGCTAAGCTAATTGTCATTTATTATTCGTCATATTGTCATGTCCACTTTCTCTTGAATTCCCTGTAACAACTCTAAGAAGTGGGAAATAGCATTAATCCAGTTTATAGACAATGAAATCTAGAGGTAGATTTATTTAAAATTTAAGTAAATTTTCCAACACAGCATGGCAGTAAGTGGTGGCATCAAGGAGCAAGCCCAAGTCTGCCTAACTCCAAAGTCTGTGATCTATTCTGTTTCTCAAATGAAAACCTCAGAGTTTCTTTTTGTTCTAAATCATTTCATAGTTAAAAAAAATCAAACCTCAAGCTGTCAGATAGTACTGAATGCAGCTACTTAATGAACAGGGAATTGCTTCAGTAAATAAAGCATCATATTTAATTCTGTAGATATCTTTCAACTGTCAACTCTGTAATTCTATTAATACTGTTTCTCTAAGGACACCTACATAACCTAGAAGAAATGGATAAATTCCTAGACCCAGACAACAGGCCAAGACTCAATTATGAAGAAATAGAAAAACCGAACAGACTGATAAGGAGTAAGGATGCTGAATCTTACTAAGATAAAAAGTCTCCATTCAAAGGAAAACCAAGGACCTGATGGCTTCACAGCCGAATTCCAGCAAACATTTAATGAGAACTAATACTAATTATTCTTAAACTCTTCCAAAAATATGAAGAGGAGGGAATACTTCCAAACTCATTTATGAGGCTAGCATTACTCTGATACCAAAACCAGACAAAAACATTACAATAAAAGAAAAAGAAAATTATAGGTCAAATATCTTTAGTGAACATAATAAACATAGATTCAACAAATCCTCCATAAAATACCAGCAACTTGAATTCAACAAAACAACACATTAGAAGATCAAGCAGAAGTGATCAGGTAGGATTTATCCTGTCTTCTTTTAATTATCTCATTACCTCTTCTTTCCTCTGCTCCTGTCTCTTCCCCTCTCTCATCCCCTGGCCTCCTCTCCCTTCTTCTTATATTTCTTTTTCTGTCTTTTCTCCCCCTTTCCTCTCCTTTCCTTTCTTCTTTCAACTCATCTCTTTACTCATGACCAACTGTGGCTCCTGACCTAAACCTGCCTTCCTGAAACAAGCTTACTCATTGTTGAGGTCCTATTTCAAAACCATGGGAAAGATAATGTAGTCAAAGATATTCTCTGTTCTAATCACCTGTGGCCAGGAAAGTTGGGTCCACATATCATCTTGCCCATGATATTTAACGGTTTGCCCAGGTTTTCTAACAAAGATGCGTGGTTCTGGAGAAAATGACTGTGCCTCTAACATAAAAGGATAGCTCTCCTGAAAATGCAACACCAGTGAAAACATTACCAAAAGGATGATCAGCAATTCTAAGAAGAGAAGGTCTGAGGATGTTATGGCCATAGATGCTTCAAAGGGGATTGAATCTAAATTATCAACTTCAAAAGCAAAAATAATTTCTCTAAAATATTGAGTTCAAGTATAAACCTGAGGAAGGACCAATACATGTTATTTTTTTAAATGCATTTTTCTATTAGAGGTTAAAATGCATTGACCTAAAAAAGTTTTCTGAAAAATGAGAAAACCAGTTACTAAATTAACTTATTTGACTGCTTTACAAAAAATATCTGAAGGCAATATCATCTGAAAATACAAATACTATAAATATCTTAAATTTATAACTAACATAGACTTTTATCACATGCCCTTATTTGTAGTTGCACTGGATTAGAATCATTCAATTAAAGCTTTTATAAACTATTGAAGTCTGCTTATCTGTTAGCATCTAAGCAAGCTGCAAGAGAAATAGGAGCTCACTTAACTGCTGCCATGACATATTTCTGTCTTCTTTCATTCAGCATCTCTATGCTTCGTTTCCTTTGCTATTTTGATTACCTACTGGGTGCTAAGTATTGTACTGGTTACTGAGATGTGCACAGGGCTCAAACATTTCTTAGGTGATTTTTTTGAGAGTGAGAAGGGCTAAAATGTGAAATGACTTTGAAAAGAATAAATCACAATACACACAAAAATGTGTTGTTACTTTTTTTTTCTGGATCCCATAGCATATCCAAAGAAATATGTATTTTAGTTCTGCTGGGTAACTGAACATGGAAAGCTTCCACAAGAAGAATCAACTACACAAATAATGATTAGTATGAAATAGCTAATTGGACTAAGCTCCTGGAGAAGGTCCAGAAAGCTGAGAGATGGGGATGTGCATATTGCTCTGTTTGTTCTGGCAAAACGAAAGCCTTCTCCTGTTTACACTGCTTCTTATTAATATGCTACATGAACTGTCTTCACAGCCCATTCTGTTCTGTTTGCAGGGATTTAAGAAGGTGACTCAGGGGTACCTAATGAGGAATGACAAGCACCTAATATCAGTCAAATGTTTCATTATTACTTTTACATTAATCTCCTCTTCAGGAAAGATTAGTCAAAGTGCTTAACTGGAAAAACTAGGAGGAAATATGGACAGCATGGAAATGAAATTAATCCCTGCCTTCTGAGAACAAGTAAAGAACTTGGCTGAATGTTGAAAAAAGCAAGAATAACAGACTACACTTGAACAAGAACAATTTAATCACTACACAAAGCAGAGTAGTCTGTGCATTTGGGCATCCGTGCCTTTAATTGAACTCATGAAGAACTGAGTGTTTTATAGATTGTTTGATTTTCTAGCATGAGTCTGAGCTGGCAAATAAAAAGTACTACATCTTAAGGCTATAACATCAATTTTTATCTCTTTCTTCTTTTCTTAAAAAATCTTTTCCTTCATAATTTTTAGAAACATCTCTCAAGCACAGGGAGTAAACTCTCAGCAATTATTCATGCTAATTGGATCAAAAAAATCTGCTTTTTCTGAGTCCTTCCAGAAATCCAGGGAGCACTTCTAATTTTGGACTATGAAAGCATCTTCTTCAAAGGTGAGAAAGCCCTGGAAAGGCAGGTGGGTGTAGAGTGGGCTCAGTTTACCAACCCCAAAATGAAAGTGAAAGAAACTGGGCTCTTAAACTTGACCCCATTTTTTTGCATAAGCCATCTGATTAAGTCAGGCATCACCCATCTTCTGCTTAAACTGACAGGAGTGCTAAATGGAAAGAATGTTATTATCATAAGTCATTTATTGAGCTCCTGGTACATGTGTGACACTGAGGTAAATGATTTATGATAATGAATATGATTTGGTCCTGATATGACATCAGAATATTTCTATTTTATAGGATAAGGAAATTCAGCCTTTATGGAAAAATCCTGATGCTGAAGTAAAATGTGATTCCTCCTATAAAAGTAAGTTCTTTTGGAACAGAAGAACATGCCAGGAGCAAGACTTGTCTCCAAAAGAGGTTGTCTTTTGCCTCCCTGCACTCACTCTATACAAGAATTTAGGTAGTTAAGGTGTCATCGTGGGAGAAGACTGTAATTTGTGGGAGACACTAGAGAATTATACTTTTGGAGCACCAAAATCTTTAATAAAGATGTTTTTGAACATTATGAAGCAAGTCATCTCTGTCCTAACACAGCACCATAACTTGGCATTCCAAGCATGGGTCCTACTGTGCAAACACCAACACCAACCAGTCTCATTCCACTGGTTATGAGATCCTGTTTAATTGTTATTAGCCAGAACCAAGGGACTGACTTTACAAGAGGGGACTTATATTGATATTGTTAACACAGTGTTCACATTCAGATACTCTAACTTTAACATAGATTCTTTTTTTTTTTTTTTTTTTTTTAAGCAGGAACTCAACTTTATTGCATCAAGCAGCTGCTTATATAGAGCGTGGGGAAGTGGGGAAGGGGCGGGGAAAGAAGGCGGGGGATGAGGTGCATGACAGGGTTGCACCAGTGG
>CAUYPK010047198.1:0-19022 GCA_963574355.1 Loris lydekkerianus | reverse complement strand
CTTGCCAGTTTTCCACTGTTTTTGTCCTCCTCTTGGGGTCCAGAAGTCCCTTGCTGACTCCCTGTATCCTCAAAGGGATGATTATAGGCAGATCCCACCAGCCAGAGATGCCTGGAGTCTTATCTCCCCAGACTCACCATGCCCTGTTGCAGGGAGGCTATTACTCGGTGGCCATCTTGGATTGTCCTCTCCTTGAGTTGATTTGATGGATGGTTTGGGGAGCAGAGTGCTTTGGAGTATGTTACCATGCTCATAGTGAGAACTTTTGTTACTTCATCCCATTTCTAATTCCCATTGCCCACAGATGGAGAGATCACATCCAAGCCCATGGTGCTGTTCCTGGGACCGTGGAGTGTTGGTAAATCTACCATGATAAACTACCTCCTCGGGTTGGAAGACACTCACTACCAGCTCTATACAGGTAATAGATTTTTCCTGTGGGACTGTTGGTATTTGAATGTCATATGTAGAAGCAGTATGAAAAATTAAATTGTTTATATATATATCTTCAACAAAAAGTATATACAAGAAACCAGCAGCTACATAACAGCATTGTTCACAATAGCCAGAAAGTGGAAACAACTTAAATGTTCATTACTGGATGAATAGATAACCAAACGCAGTCTGTCCAAACACTGAAATATTATTCAGCCTTAAAAAGGAATGAAATTCTGTCACATTCTGTGACATGGAGAAACCTTGAAGACATTATGCTAAAGGAAATATGTCAGACACAAAAGGACAAATACTGTCTGATTCCACTAACATGAGCTCCCTGGAGCCATAATCATAGAGACAGAAAGAAGAATGGTTGCTACCAGGGGTTGGGTGGAAGAGGGAATGGATGGGGAGTTATTATTTAGTGGGTATAGAGTATCTGGTCTGGGAAAATGAAAAAATCCTGGAGGCTGGTCAAAGTGGCCCACTCCCCATAATCTCAGCATTCTGGGAGGCTGAGGTAGGAGGATTACTTAAGCTCAGGAGTTGGGAGACTAGCCTGAGCAAATAGAGGACCCTGTCTCTACCAAAAAAAAAAAAAAAAAAAAAGTTCTAGTGTTGGATGGTGGGGATGGGTGCACAACAGTGGGAATGTAATTAAAGCCACTGAACTGTTCACTTAAAAATGATTAAAATAGGCTCGGTGCCTGTGGCTCAAGCGGCTAAGGTGCCAGCCACATACACCTGAGCTGGTGGGTTTGAATCCAGCCAGGGCCCGCCAAACAACAATGATGGCTGTAACCAAAAAGTAGCCGGGAGTTGTGGCGGGCTCCTATAGTCCCAGCTACTTGGGAGGTGGAGGCAGGAGAATCTCTTGAGCTCAGGAGTTGGAGGTTGCTGTGAGCTGTGATGCTACGGCACTCTACTCAGGGCGACAGCTTGAGGCTCTGTCTCAAAAAAAAAAAAAAAGGTTAAAATAGTAAGTTTTATATTATGTATATTTTACCACAATTTAAAGCAAAAGAGAAATAACTAGCTTGGCAAACATATCCTATTCTATGGTAAGACCCTTCCTGAGACATGTGCTTATCTGCATATTTTGCCATAGGTCTGTTTCCCAGAGATCATTGTATCCCTACTGCTTCACCCTATGTGTGCAGGTGCTGAGCCTACCACCTCTGAGTTCACAGTCCTCATGCATGGGCCCAAGCTGAAAACCATCGAGGGGATTGTCATGGCTGCTGACAGTGCCCGCTCCTTCTCACCCCTTGAGAAGTTTGGCCAGAATTTCCTGGAGAAGCTGATTGGCATCGAGGTTCCCCACAAACTTCTGGAGCGTGTCACTTTTGTGGATACACCAGGCATCATTGAGAACCGCAAGCAGCAAGAAAGAGGTAATTTAGCCCTCATTTCTGAACAGCATGAGCTCCATCTTAGAAAACTGTTTTGACAGTGGTAGGCAGGGAAGGGAGAGGAAATGTGGCCAGTGTCATCCAATACCAGGAGAGGCATTCTTTAATGCTGCTGCCTTCTTGTCACTGTGGTGCCACTTGGGCTTTGGAGTACCTTGTCCTCCTATCTCCTCAAGCACTGATTTGGTTTGGGGATGGCTTGTATTTTCCCAAGGGGAGGACTAGTCTTTTTTGAAAGTAGCTCCTAGAGGTCTAAGCTGGGGCTAAGCTGTTTTGGGGAGGCCTCGTCTGTCCTGCTTGGCCAAGGGCCTGGACTAAGTGGATCCCATCCAGGTATATCTGACTTCTGGTTAAGTTAGGTCTGGGGCTCCTAGACTTGTTCTGGATTGAACCTGACCTTCAACTCTTCCTATACCCCATTTCCACTTTAGCAGACCTGCTTCCACAAGCCTCAATCAGGCTTTCCAAAACCCTTTCCATTTAGGTGCCATGAGAATGCCACTTTGAGCCTGGCAGGCACAAGGCCATGACAGACAACTAAGCACTGCCATAACACAAGGCTGTCTGCAGATATGAGTCCTAAACAGAGCAGTTGTAGGAATATGTGACCAGATGGTAGATCTCAGTTTATGGTTCTAACTAGACTCTGTTTTATTAGTAGTAATATTATCACTAATTATTATAATAGTAAATTAACCTTATTGTACTCCATTATGCATTGGATACTTATTATTATTTTTGAGACAGTCTCATTTTGTCACCCTGGGTAGAGTGCCATGGTGTCATATTTCACAGCAACCTCAAACTCTTGGGCACAAGCATTCCTTTTGCCTCAGCATCCCAAGTAGCTGGTGCTAATGGTGCCTGCCATAATGCCTGGCTAGTTTTACTATTTTTAGTAGAGATGGGGTCTCACTCTTGCTCAGGCTGGTCTCAAACTCCTGAGTTCAAGGAATCCACCTGCTTTGGCAGAGTGCTAGGATTACAGGGTTGAGTCACAACACCTGGCCAGGATAATTTTATTCGTTAATGATTGATCATCGTAAAAAAAAAAGATTTCAGGGGTCAGGGATGGTGGCTCATGCCTGTAATCCTAGCACTCCGGGAGGCCGAGGTGGGTGGATTGCTTGAGCTCAGGAGTTCGAGAACAGCCTGAGCAAGAGTGAGACCCCCATCTCTACCAAAAATTAGAAAAACTAGCCAGGTATCATAGTGGGTGCCTATAGTTCCAGCTACTCAGGAGAATGAGGCAGGAGGATTGATTGAGCCCATGAGTTTGAGATCGGTGTGAGCTATGATGATGCCACGTCACTCTACTCTGGGTGGCAGAGTGAGACTATCTAAAAAAAAAAAAAAAAAAAAAAAAAAAAGATTTCAGTGTTTTCAAGACAGGTATTCCAGGTCATTTCATTTTGCAAATAAGAAAACTGAGGAAACATGAAGTAAAGAAATTAAAATATATTGGCCACTTACTCTGTGACTTGCAGTTTTAGTTAGTTGCTTTCCTATATTAACAGCAACATAGTAATCTCTGTATCAGCTTAGGTGTTACTGTTCTTGCTTATCATTTTATAGCTAAAAAGCTAGCACTTAGAAGAATTTAATGTTCAACTTGCCAATGGCAAAACCCAAATTCTAGTCCAGGTCTTAATTCAAGGTCCACATTTCTTTTCTCTAAAAAAAAATCATCTTTTTCTGGTTCTCTGACTTCTCTCCTTCAACACCTCTGCCATTGCCCTAGATCTTGTTAGATAATAGGAAAATCTTTATTTCAAACAAAAATGTTTGTTTTGTCATTCAAACAGATAAGTCTTCCATGAAGACTTGGGTTTTGCTATCCATTAGAATAAGGATCAGGCTGTTCTTGGTTGATGGTTGGCAAGGAAGATACACAATTAACTTTTTAATAGTCTTTAGAAGCCCCCAAAATCCCTAGTACCGTTCCTTCTTTCAACCCACGGAATGGTTTGGTTCAGAAAGGCAGAGCTAGGTGCTTTGGGAAAGGCTTGGAACTCAGTTTGACTTCTCTCTCCTGTCTCCAAAGGCTACCCCTTCAATGATGTGTGCCAGTGGTTCATTGACAGAGCTGATCTCATCTTCGTTGTCTTTGACCCAACCAAGCTGGATGTGGGCCTGGAGCTAGAAACACTCTTCCGCCAGCTGAAGGGACGTGAATCCCAGATAAGAATCATCCTGAACAAGGCGGACAGCTTGGCCATGCAAATGCTCATGAGGGTTTATGGGGCCCTCTTCTGGAGCTTGGCCCCTCTTATCAATGTCACAGAGCCCCCAAGGGTTTATGTCAGCTCCTTCTGGCCACAGGATTATAAGCCAGACACCCACCGGGATCTATTCCTCAAAGAAGAGATCTCCCTCCTCGAAGACCTGAATCAAGTGATTGAGAACAGGATGGAGAACAAGATCGCCTTCATCCGCCAGCATGCCATCCGGGTCCGCATTCACGCCCTCTTGGTTGATCGATATTTGCAGACGTACAAGGACAAAATGACCTTCTTCAGTGATGGAGAACTGGTCTTTAAGGACATTGTGGAAGATCCTGATAAATTCTACATCTTCAAGACCATCCTGGCAAAGACCAATGTCAGCAAATTTGACCTTCCCAACAGGGAGGCCTATAAGGACTTCTTTGGCGTTAACCCCATTTCTGGTTTCAAACTCCTCTCTCAGCAGTGCTCCTACTTGGGAGGTTGCTTTCTGGAGAAGATCGAGCGGGCCATCACCCAGGAGCTTCCTGGCCTCCTGGGTAGCCTTGGGCTGGGGAAGAATCCAGGTGCTCTCAACTGTGACAAAACAGGGTGTGGCGAGACTCCAAAGAATCGCTACAAGAAGCACTAGGTTGTTGTGTAGCCCGTCTCAGGTTCCCGTTGGTGAATGAGCTTGTGTCCTGTCTGAGAAGTCCTGGTGTGTTAACCCTTTGAGCCACACTGACAAGAATTATCACACATTGGAGATTTGGGAATTCATTGAGGCCAGTGGTGGGGGAAGGCGTGTGTGTCTAGGGAGGAGAGTGAAACTGTGAATTATAGCATGTGCTTGTCTTATTGCTTCAGTGAAGAGGCCTGACTGAGGCAAGTGAGGCTTCACCTGCTTTTCCTGGGTCTTGTCCTGAGGGACAGAGAGCAGCTAAATCCTAGTGTGTACTAGATCAACGAGGGTCAAATAAGCTAAATGCAGCTGAAATTCCTTTTCTCCTACAAGCTGGGAAAATAGCGAAGACCTGAGTTTTAGAGGGCCTCTCAAATCCTTTTGGGCTTCCTTTCATAGACACAGTCTTCTGTTTGTCCCCAACTCTCCTAAGCTTGGGTTGACTTTCAACAATGGACAGTCTCTGGGGTCTGAATCTGCCTGGGTTTCGAGCCTATCCTCAGGACATCTTCCCTCTTTCCTCAGAGGGCAGGACAGTAGTTCAGGATGTCAGACAACAGAGCGAGAACAAACTTTCCCAGATTACATTAAGGATCTGCCTCCCCCAGTGCCATTTCTCTGATGTTATCCTCTAAACTAGATGGGGAACTTGGTCCTTTTATTGGCCCCAAGAGGAAGGTGAGTGGTTTGTGTATACAGGTAACTTACCTCTTGGTTGTGTCTTAAGTGAAGGTCCTGGAAGGGCTCGGAGGGTTAATTGGTTTGCAGTGTGTCTTTGTCTATTGCATGTCTTAGAAAACTCAGATCCCACAGGTGTTGGGTTTCAGAGAGGATGGTGGAGACCTTGCTCCTTTTTGTTAGAGACTTCACAGGCAGCCATTCTCTCCCAAATTTAAGGTGGGGCTGTTTCCACGACTTCTCTGTGGAAGCACTTAGCAGAGAAGTTGTTCCTTCCTGGTTTCCATTGCCACAGCTTTTCCTTTCCTTTATTCTGTATTCCCTAATGCATCAACACTTAAAACTCAGATAAATTTCCTACCAGTCAGAACCAGCACCAGCCACTTGGGTCAGTGGTAACTGAGGCTCAACATGCAGCTTCCCTGATGAACTGGATGCAGATACCCAGGAATGCACCATGGGAAAGCCAGGGCCTTCGAATACCGATGAGTGTTAATATGTGTGTATGTTGGAGGGAGATTAGGGAGAGAACATGTACTCCAGGGCATAGAGAAAGAACTTGTGAGAGTCCGGCACAGCTAGCAATACTGCCACCTCAGCAGGTGACAGAGTACTGGAGCCTGGGGAAGGAGCAGCCTTTTGTCAAACGTGCATGGTGAACAGTGCTTGTGTGTCCAGGAGAGCAGCCCAGGGCTCCTCACGGGGTCCTTTCATCATAGCTAGCCACTTCTCTTGGGAACAAGTTGTCTTGGGGGCCTCAACCACAGGCATGAGCCAGGATCCACCAGCACCAGGAAATCATCCCCAACTAGAAGGAAAGTGGAAACAGAGATAGGGCGAGAGGCCCTCTGAGGAGGAGGCGGTGTCAGCAAATTGGCAGTCAGGTGAGGTCCACATGGAGAACTACAGTTTAGGAATTCCTGTTCCTCAGAATTATTAGCACTCGGGTATATGCTGCCAGAGAGGCTGCTGCTTTTGGCTTTGTAGAAGGCCTGGAATCTCCCATAAGAAAACCCGAGGCTCCAAAGTATCTGGGATGTTATTCCTAAGCAGCAAGTCAGCCAGAAAAGAAAAGTTAGTTTCTTAAGGGGAATCTAAGTAGCCTGGTGATACAGGGCTGATGAGCTAGAATGTGTCCTGGACTTTACTTCTCATAAAAAAAAAACAAAACAAAAATGAACTAAAAAACCTCAAACCTCAAACCCCTTGCCTCATCTCCATATCTTTGCGCTGTTGGGAGTGTTGTGCCCACCTACTTTTCTCCGGCCTGCTGCTTTATGCCCTCGACCTGCTTTGGCAGAATCTGTTTTTCTCAGCACAGTGAGGGAAATAAAAAATGCAGACTTGTGTGGGCATTGCCAATGCTGCTGATGTCACCACAGCTTGGGGGGAAGTGGATGGAATGAGGGTAATACATTCATACAATATTTATATTTTCAGGGGAGCCATGTTATCAGTGTGCTCCCCTGGAGGGATTTTCTTCCCTTCATCTATTTTCCTCATGATGTTCCTCCTCTCACTCTGTTCCTCTTCTCGACCTTGGATTTAATTTTTTTCTCTGCTATCTACAGGCCTGCTGATCGGTCAATACAGGCATTAAGTGCCTGGTTTCTGTCCAGCTCTGTGGAGGTGGGTTTCACCCAGAATATGGACTTTTTGTGGGGAAGAGGCTGGGAGTTGGGGAAAATAGGATCCAGAGATTCCCCCAGGAGGAGTATCTGTAAATATTTGTGCCTGAACAGTTGCTGAACCTTTCCAGTGTTCTTTCAATTCTGATTTCATCAGGGAGAAAGTCTCAATAAAGTTCCAATCTCTCTTTAACACCTTGTATTTTCTGATTGTCTCCAGTCAGGCTAATCTCTTTATCTTCCTTTTATCTAGTTGAGTATACTAATTTTTAAGTTTCTTGAGAATAGGTTGGACATTTATAAATCACCTACCCTTGTCTTCTGTATACCATGTGCCTGCCTTGAGTGTTCTCCCTCCTGTGTCTGGTCCTCTAGGAGCTAAAGATGAATTGCTCCCTCAGCTGGCAGTGAAACCGAGGCCTGCTCCCCTGTAACCTGAAACCTAGAGAACTCTCTTCCCTGTATCTCAGCTCATCCTTCTCCCTGGCATCCACACAGCTGCCTCAGGAACCCGCCAGCTCCAATGGAGGAAGCCAGGAAGGCAAGGGTGGCCACTCCCCTTGGCCTCTCCAGAAGGTGCTCTGCCCATCCTCATGGTGTAGACTTGGGCCTCCTGCTTGGACCTGTCTTCAAAGAAACATGAACACATCCTTGGCTCCCCGATACCCCTCCCCCACCTCATTTTCCTTTCTCCAGTGTCCTCTCCAGAGCAGAGTATATATATAGTTGGATTCATTGAGGATATAAGAAACCAGGTTACACTGATTGCATTTGTTAGGTAAAGTCCTTCTTACAATTGTGTCTTGCCCCCCAAACAGAGCAGAGTTTCTTTAATTTTGAAACTTTACTTCTGTGATCCTCAAAGAAGTTTCACAGCCTTGCTTAAGAGAGGTTTTGAAGGGGAGAAAACTGGTCTCTGGGGAGGATGTGGGAGGTTGGAAATATCTAAAAGGAGAGAGTGGAACCTAATTGCATAGGCATCCAATGAAACAGGCATGCCAAAGAGGACATCAGAGTCACGGCTGCAGCCAATTTAGGCCTGGGTGAGCAGGGAAGCAACCCCCCAGCCCTCATTCTGCCTCCTGATCAGTGGGGTCTGCAGTCAATGGTCTTTCTTTCTTTTTTTTTTTCTGAGACAGAGTCTTACTTTGTTGCCCAGGCTAGAGTGCCATGGTGCCAGCCTAGCTCACAGCAACCTCAAACTCCTGGGTTCAAGTGATCCTTCTGTGTCAGCCTCCTGAGTAGCTGGGACTATAGGCACCCACCACTGCACCTGGCTAATTTTTCTATGTTTAGTAGAGACAGGATCTCACTCTTGCTCAGCCTTCTCCAACTCCTGAGCCCAAGTGATCCTTCTGTCTCAGCCTCCCAGAGTGGTAGGATTATAGGCAAGAATCATTGTGCCTGGCCTGCGGTTGATGGTCTTTGAGCAACCAGCAGTCTGACTTCACTAAAGCTGCTCCTATTCACCTGCTCCACCACAGCCTTCCTTCCTCACCATTCCTGGGATTTTTCCTAGAGGAGGGAGGTCTGTTTTAAAGATAAATGTAAGTAATATGCCAGAACCTGCCTCAAATTTGGGCTGTTTCACAAACCTCATACCTTAATACTTTCTTATCATCTGTCTTTAAGATGATAGAGAAACAAACAGAAAGAGAAAATGAAGAAAACAAAACCAGAGACCAGAATAAGTACAGCCAGATAATGTGATGAGCGTGAACAGAATGTTTTTAAGGGCATATGTATGTATCATCTGGGGCTTACATGTGCTTATATGTTTAATGGGGCATATGAAAGTGCCTGTGAAATCTGTTCATGTGGGGAACAGATGTGTGAGTTTTGGTGGCCCCGTGATGCCCAGATACCTAGCTTCGTGCCTAAATCATAGGAACTCATCACCTGTGTGCCATCAGAAGACCAAGTGGGCTTGGGAGGAGTAAAGAAGGTGTCTGTGTGTGCAGAGGGACCTAAGGGGAGTAGGGATGTTGGGGGTGGGTGAGAGGTTGTGGTGGTAAAGGAGTAATTATGTGAACATGTAAATGTGGATTACGGATTGTAGAAGGTGTGTGTGTATATGTGTGTGGGGTGAACCTGGATGGCCAACCCAGGGTGGGACCCAGGAAGATTCAGCCATAGGAGGACATCCTTGCCAGTCCCTGGGCTTTGCAGTTGTATCCAATCCCAGTGAACCAAGGTGACAGTGAGAAGCTTAGAAAACTCACAAGTACTGGCAACATTTCTTGCCAGTTCCACCTTTTGTGTGACATTAGACTTAAGCTTTACCCAATCCAAGCACACCATATTTTTTCAAAAACAGAGAGTAGTGATATAAAGTTGTCATATACTGGGCCAGCCTGTAATACTAAGGATAAACTAGCATGCATAAATGAGCATTTTCTGCATCTGCTTGCACTGTGGAACATTTTTTTGTTTTCCTACAATGTCAGTGGAGAATTTCTAGAGGAATTCCTTTGTGCCAGGAACTGGGCTTTAAATCTGTAGCATTACCATGCTTAGACCTTATGCAGATACAATGACTTTTTTTTTTTTTTTTTTTTAACACAGTTTGTTGCCTGGGCTAGAATGCAGTGGCACCATCATAGCTCACTATAGCCTGAAACTCCCGGGCTCAAGCAATCTTTCTGCTCCAGCCTCACGAATAGCTGGGGTTATAAGCACATGCCACTATACCTGGCTAATATTTAAAAAAATTTTTTTTTGTAAAGACAGGGTCTATGTTGCTCAGCTTGGTGTCAAACTCCTGGCCTCAAGTGATTCTCCCACCTTGGTCTCCCCAAGTGCTGGGATTACAAGTGTGAACCATGGTACCAGGCCAGATGCAATAATTATATAATAACAGTTGTGCACCAGGTGCCATGCTGAGTGCTTTATGTGCACTCATTTAATCCTCACAATAACCCCATGAAGAAGTAGCTGTCTAGCACACTTAAGACCACAGACTCTGGAGCCAGATTATTTGGGATTGACACTGGGCTCCACCACTTGTTAGCTGGGAGGCTTTAGGCAAATGACTTAACTGCTCTGTGCCTGTTTCCTTACTGAAAAAAAACGGAGACTAATATTCCTCCCTCGTGGAGTTACTGTGTGGATTAAATGAATTAATACATGCAACATGATTGAAATAGACAACACCTACACAAAGGACCAATTAATGTTAGTTATTATTATTATTCATATTTTATGGATGAAGAGACTGATGGTTACAGTGGTGGATGTGATGGCATGTGTAAGTGGGAAGACCAGAATTTTATCTGATGTCTATTCCCCCCCTACAGATCATGCTACGTTACTTGCTCTGTGTCACACAGGTGACACTGACTTCCTAATCCCAAATTCTTTCTCCTTTCTTCACAACTGGCAAAGATTAGGAATCGCTTGATTTTTAAGTCTGCAAGGACCAAGTGACCATGTTTTCTAAATCATAAATTGGGATACAAGGTCTGGCAAAGAATTTTCTTTCTCATTTGCAAATGTAGTAATTTAAAACCCTGGCCAATGCAGATAAATTGTTAAATTTATTTAAATGTGTAATGGGTTACTTTGTTGAGGAGAATCAATTTACAAGTCAGTCTCTTCTAAGAATCCCGAGACAAACAAGCTTGAGATAGGAGGGGATCGCAGCTGCACTTTGAGGGGTGGGCAGGTTTGGTGGGTCACAGATTAGGGTGACGGAGCCTGGGGGAACGAAGGCCTATGTGGGGGCAGTGATGAGGGGAAGAGAGCAATTATAGTGAGATGAGGTGAGTTAGGGAAAACCGGTCAAGTGGAAGATCGGAGAGTCTGGGCTTGAAGCCAGGGGAGGGCCAAGGAGAAAGCCGGGACAATGCAGCCGGGAGTTGCACTGGAGCTTGCAAAGAACGGAAATGGGAGGGTCTCTGTCCTCCTCGACTCCGCCTCCCTCCAAGAGCTGGAATCCAGGGGGTGGAGCCCCCCAATCATGCCGGCCCTACCGGGAGCTCTGGCTGGGCCCTGGAGCAACCCCCAAGCAGATCCCTCTTCTGGATCTCAGTGGAGCCAGGGAAGACGCAGGTGACTGGACCCGGGAGGACGAGGATACGCAGGCTTGTGCGCCCGAGGCCGTGGCTGACACTGGGCTGCTCCTGGCCCTCCACCTACCCACGCGGCGTGGAAGGGCTCCCGGCGAGGCAGTGGCAGGACCAGAGAGATAATCGTGGACTAGCCTCTCAGCCTCCACCTCTGATGATCACGGGGGCTGTGGCCCGCGGCCTCACCACCGCCGGGTATCTAGTCTGAGCGGCGGAGGGCACCTCTTCTCTTAACCCGGGAAAGTGAGGCCCAGGGCAGGAAAGTTCCACACCTGGGTCGCGAGAGTAGGGGAGACCGGCACCTGGGTGAGCTTGACAAGGAACGCGGCGGGCGTGGAGCATAAATACGTTCCCAACACCCCACTCGCCCCGCGCACGCGTGCCGCTGTCGCGCTCTTCCCTGCCTACAACCCGGCCGCGCGCTCGGGAGGAGGCTCGCGCCGGGGCTCGCGCAGGCGCAGACGGACGCGCGCGGCGGCGGCGGCGCTTCCTGATCGCTGCTCTGCTCCCTGTCAGCGAGCTGGCGGCGACTTGAAGCTGAGGGCGGACGAGGCCGTCATCCTCTGGGTAACCACGAGCGCCGAACCTTGTCCCCGGGCCCCGGAAAGAGCAGGCTGTGAGCTCCGTGGGCACCGATGCAGGCCCTGCCCCTCATCCGAGGCGCACTCTTCGGGCTGCTGCCTTTTCTCACCGCTGCATCGCCGGGGCCTTGCGGGCAGCCAGCGAACTTCTGCCTTCCTAGGCCTCCTCTGACAGGCTGGGAGGGCGCCAGGGAGACCAAAGCCCAGGGGCCACCCTGGGGGCGAGATTGTGTCCAGAAGGCCTGTGTTGCTGTGCGCTGGAGACCTCGGGACTCCGCCCGCCGCACCCGCTGTGCGGCAGTCGGACACAAGACCTGGAGACCTTGTGAAGATTTCAAAAACTTTGATTGGGACCGGAAAAGGCCTTGAACTCACTCATAGTGACGTGTAATCTATGATAGCCTCGGCCACGAGGCTCTGGAGACGAAGGGGATGGAAAGAACATTAAGGACAGATTGGTGCTTGCGATTATTAGAGTGAGGTCTTCACCTGAGGCCGACCCCCAGGTTAAACAGAAAATGACAATTTTAAAAGATTATCCAACCTAAGTGCCACCTCCCTTACCCCAGAAATGGAGAAAAGGTTGGAATCCAAACTGCCCTCCCCTGTCACTGAGAACATAAACCCAACCCTGTCCTGCCCTGCCTGCTTTCCCTCACTTTTTGGTGAGGGAGGTGGGGAAGCCTTCAGGGCAGATGAAAATTCCAGATGGGGGACAGGGAGGGGAATAGTGTGATTACAGTGGCTTGTGACTTCTGGGTTCCCTGGGTCACTGATTTTAGGAGCTAGAAAGGCCTTAAGAGGTTCTGTGGGCCTAGCTGGTGGCTCACACCTGGATCCAGCACTTTGGGAGGCTGAGGTGGAAGGATCACTTGAGGCCAGAAGTTTAAGACCAGTCTGGACAACACAGTGAGACTCTGAGGCCAGGCATGGTGACTCACACATGTAATCCTAGCACCCTGGGAGGCCAAGGCCAGTGGATTGTTTGAACTTAGGAGTGCAAGACTAGCCAGAGCAGAAATAAGATCCCTTCTCTACTAAAAATAGAAAATTTAGCCAGCATTGTGGTAGGGACCTGTAGTCTCAAGCTACCCAGGAGGCTAAGGCAGGCAGATCACTTGAGCCCAACATTTGCAGATTGTAGTAACCTATGATTATGCCATGGTACTCTACCCAGGGAAACATAGTGAGAATGTCTAAAAAAAACAAAACAACCCCCCCCCCCCAAACCAAACATAGATCCCATCCCTACAAAAAAAAAAAAAAAAAAAATTTAAAAACTTAGCCAAAAGTGAGTGATGGTGTGTTCCTGAAGTTTTAGCAACTAGGGAAGCTGAGGCAGGAGGATCACTTGGGTCCAGGACTTTTAGGTTACAGTGAGCTATGATGACACACTCCAGCCTGGGTGGCAGACTATCTAAAAATAATAATAATAATAATAAGTTCTATAACAGTTCATCAAGTGGTCATCAGCCTGAATTTGAAATGTGTCAAGTAATAGGGATCCTAATGAAGGAACATTTCATGTCTTCTTACGGGATGCTGGTTTGGGTCATGCCCTCTGTCCTAGAAGCCAGCTATCTCCCCAGTGTTTCCCAATGCAGAGACAACATCACTTCCTGTGAGAATGCTTTGGTATCAATGTGGAGCCACTTCCTTGTTTGGCCCCCTGGGTATGCTAAAACATGGGAATGGGGCTCTGTGGCTAATCCAGGGTCGAAGTTGCTTACTGAAAGAAAATAGAGTTTATTTTTTATTTCTTGGGTTTTCTTGGATGCTGGGTGGTGATCGTTTAGCAACTAGTGGCCTCAGGGGAAAAGGAAAAGTGCTTGGAAAGGAGCTAGGTGACTACTAGATAAGAATGAGCTGATACAGTAGAGAGGGGAGCTAGTGGCTAACCTGGCTGTTGCAGTCTTCATTAAGGAGCTTTATTCCCTTATGTGCATCCCTCTTCTGTGTTTAACAGAATACTCAGTAGTGGCAGGAAATTGTAGCATGCAAGGGCCACGTAGCCCAGCCCACTCACTTTATAGGCAAGGAAGGGTGAGGCCTAGAAAAGGGAAAAGGCTGGTCCAGGGTCACTAGTGGCAGAGATGAAACTTGAATTCATATTTCCTGATTACCAGGCCTGCTCTTGTTCTCCTGCACCATGCATATTAGAGGCCAGCAGAAAACAGGTGGCACACTTAAACTGGGTAATCCGAGTCAGGATAAGGGGAAACAACTGTGGATAGTGGCACATTCTGGGGCTAGTAACAGTAGGATTGTACCACCTCTACACCTAGAGACAGGCTATGTGGAGGGTCGTCTTACTGGAGGTGGGACTTTGAGTCAAGGAGCACACCAGGGGAGCAAAGGGAATAAAAACCTGTCTTCACTTTCTTCCTCCCTCTGGTCTGTCAAGCTTGTCTATGGACCAAACCCACTGGCAGTCAGGATAAGAGAATCTTTTTTTTTTTTTTTTTTTTAA
Source organism: Loris lydekkerianus (assembly GCA_963574355.1). Taxonomy (NCBI): domain Eukaryota; kingdom Metazoa; phylum Chordata; class Mammalia; order Primates; family Lorisidae; genus Loris; species Loris lydekkerianus. The sequence continues at coordinate 4,862 of CAUYPK010047198.1, read as the reverse complement.
TTTTTAATTTCAACTTGCTTGTACATTCTTCCTTGTTTGAAGTACTCTTTTGTTGTTCATTTTCTTCTTCCTCTGGAGATGCTGTGCTGTTTTTGATATTAGTAGAGACGGGGTCTTACTCTGGGCTCACTGCTGGTCATACTGGTCTCAAACCTCTGAGCTCTGGCAATCCACCCACCTCGGCCTCCCACAGTGCTGGGACTATAGGCGTGAGCCACCATGCCGGCCAGGATAAGAGAATCTTGATTTAGTCCCTATAGGTCAATTCTAAGACAGTGCAGGACCGAATGGAGGAATGTATCTAGAAGAGCAAATGAAAGATAATCCTTTATGACAATAGTTTACATTTCTTGAACTCTTAGTCTGTACTAGGCATGTCCATTATTTCATTACATCTTCCCATAAACTTGTTTTTCTCTATTTTGTAGGTAAAGAAACTGACTATTGAAATAATTTGAGGGATGAACAACTAAGCTGACATTTTCCTGTACAGAATCTTATCTTGTATGTAGTAGTGTCCCTGTGACTGTCTATGAAATGAATGAATTAATGAGAAGCAAACATAAGCAGAGTTAGATGGTCAGCCTCTCTGAAGAGCCTTAGCTGTGCCTATCTCTGTGGACTTGGAGGGTCAGCTGTAGGGACTGGAGGCTCTCTACAGAGGTGAGTTTCCTGTTGGTTTGGAATAGGCCAACTTCTTGAGATTAAAAGCAAATATGAAAGATTTTGGACTTATATGGGAATTAAAAAATTCTCTCTCCAAAGCCATCTTTATCCACCCTGATTCCTAATACCCCTGCAGTCTGGGAAGGGGCCCAGGGTGCTGCTTCTCTTCCTTGCTCAACACCTACTTTCCCTGCTCCACCCACAAACTCAGTCCAGCTAATTGCATTGCTGGTGCAGCTGCTGGGATACAGCATCTTCAGCGACGAACCAATGACCAGTTTGGTGGGGAGTGAGTCTCACTGGCACCCGTAAGATGATGACCTGCTGTGGAGCAGGAACCTCAGCAGGAACTGAGCCCTTTCCTCCACACTTCCTCTTGCCTTACCATTTCTCTTTTTTTTCCTTTTTATTGGCCTCTGCTTTCCCAGAGAGTTCCATAAAGTTCTTCATTTACTGGCCAGGCACCAGTAATGCTCACCAGTAATGCTCATACCTGTAATCCTAGCACTCTGGGAGACCAAGTTGGGTGGATTGCTTGAAGCTTAGAAGTTCAAGACCAGCCTGAGCAAGAGTTAGACCCTGTCTCTAAAAATAGGTAGGTGTTGTGGTGCACACCTGTAGTCCCAGCTACTTGGGCGGCTGAGGTAAGAGGATCACTTGAGCCCAAGACTTTTGAAGTTGCTGTGAGCTATGATGCTATGGCATTCTACTGGGGGCCACAAAGTGAGACTCTGTCTAAAAAAAAAAAAAAAAAAGTCCATTTGTTGTTCAATTTGTTGTTTAAGCCCCTCAATTATGGAAAAGAAACCTAATATATATTGATTGTATACTATGTGCCTGACAGTCTGCACCAGAGAGTTCATATGTGTATCTCATTTAATTTCATATCTATTAGGTAGAAAATACTGTGTAGGGATCTTGCAGCTGAGTAAATCCAAGACTTTGATTAGAGATCTTTTCAGAATAGCTGTTAAGGATAGAGCTGGGCATTTGAACTCTCATCTAATCTCAAGGTCCTTTTTGACACACTTCTCGTTGAAAATAAACCTTGCTGCTATAGTATTTGAGTTCATCTTTTACTTTTACTATTCAGGGCTTTTTCTTGTGCCATTGCCTATGTCCCTGAGGCTAGGGCATGTCAAATGTACTATTTCAACTCACCCTAATGGGTTTTCACATGGATTCTACCTCATCCATAGTCCATGCAGTCTTTATTCCTCTGCAGGTGGCTTTCCTCCATTTCTGATTGGCCAAGCCCAGCTTAGATATTGTGAACCTTCTATAAAGGATTCATTACATTATTCCCTGTGGTAGTGTAATTTGGGCATGTGGTTACATTTTGTTGTTGTTGTGGGATAGGGATTATACAGCATTAGTATTTGGGTCTCTCCAGTTTCTCCAGAGGACCTCACACATGGTAAGCCACCAGTGAATGAAGGCATCAGGTGAGCTTGTTATGGAGAAAAGGATTTGTAAGACTAAGATTTCTCCCTCAGCTTTATATGTTGACTTTGCTTAAAATAAGATTGAACTGTAATATAACTGTCTTGATTGAGTCTAGGGTAGAAGGGAGAAGTTCCTTGTGTTTTCCTTGAGAGTTTTGAATTTGGGGGAGTGAAGAGACACTGATGAGGGGAGGCAGTGGAGAACAGGTTGCTTAGATAGAGGGCCCACAGGCCCCACACATTTGTCTCTTTGGATTGGGCTCAACATAGGGGCGAGCTGTGCTTTTTGGCCTTTATCATGTGCTGCAGTTTTTTTTGAGGCCATCCCCTGTGCTCTGTGAGTTTCTATATGTATGTTCTGATGGACAGAAGCCATCACTACTTTTGCTTTAACCACTGGGGATGAGGAAGATCTTGGCCATTATAGCAGTCCTCCCTCTCTGGGACCTGAATCATCTCAGAGCACCTATTTCCCATATCGCCCAAGACAGACAGATGCTGGGGCCCTTCAGCAGAGAACAGGTGTGGGCTGGAATGACTCACCTACTCTGTCACCACCTACAGCTTGGCTAAAAGCCCTTGGGAATCAAAACATTTTAGAGGCACAGAAGGCTGTCCAGAGGTAGCAGCTTGGGTTCTTGCTTCTACAAATGTTTGTTATTGTCCTCATGCTTTAAAGTCCAAGTTACTGAGGAACCATCCAACTGGATGGTCATGGAAAATAGAAGCAGCAACATCAGAGCATACTGCCCTGATCTGGACATCAGACAACCTAGATTTTAATTTGGCTCTTCCAAGAGCTTCTCACTGTGTCTGTAAAGGAAGGGTGGCATTCATTTTTTCTTTTCTTTCTTTTCTTTTTTTTTTTTTTGCAGTTTCTGGCCAGGCCTGGGTTTGATCCCGCCACCTCCAGCATATAGGGCTGGTGCCCTACTCCTTTGAGCCACAGGCGCCGCCCTATTTTTTCTTTTTTTATTGTTTGGGATTCATTGAGGGTACAAAGAATTAGGTTACACTGATTGCATTTGTTAGATAAAGACCCACTTATAATTGTGTCCTGCCCCCAATACACTGAGACCTCCAACCCCCTTCCTCTTTCCCTCTCCCCGCTTCCTCATTCCCCTATCCCCTCCTTTTTTTAGCTCATCTACTGCCTTCATATTTGAATTGAGTACATTGGATACTTGCTTCTTTATTCTTGTCATGCTTTACTGTGAAGAATGTGTTCCACCTCCATCCAGGTTAATACAAAAGATGTAAAGTCTCCATCTTTTTAAATGGCTGAATAGTATCCCATGGTATACATATACCACAGCTTGTTGATCCATTCCTGGGTTGGTGGGCATTTAGGCTGTTTCCACATTTTGGTGATTGTAAATGGAGCTGTGATAAATAGTCTAGTGCAAATGTCCTTATGATAAAAGGATTTTTTTTTTTCTTCTGGATAGATGCCTATTAATAGGATTGTAGGATCAAATGGGAGGTCTAATTTGAGTTGTTTGAGGATTCTCCATACTTCCTTCCAAAAAGATTGTATTATTTTGCAGTCCCACCAGCAGTATAAAGTGTCCTTTCTCTCCACATCCATGCCAGCATCTACAGTTTTGAGAATTTGTGATGTGGGCCATTCTCACTGGAGTTAGGTGATATCTCAGGGTAGTTTTGATTTGCATTTCTCTGATGATTAGGGAGGATGACCATTTTTGCATATGTTTGTTAGCCATTCATCTGTCTACTTTACAGAAAGTTCTATTCATGTCTCTTGCCAAGTGATATATGGGATTGTTGAGTCTTTGTTTGTTGATTAATTTGAGTTCTCTGTCGATCCTAGTTATCAAGCTTTTGTCCAATTCATAATATGCAGAGTCTTTTCCCATTCTAAAGGTTGTCTATTTGCTTTGGTTGTTGTTTCCTTAGCTGTACAGAAGCTTTCAGTTTAATTAAGTCCCATTTGTTTATTTTTGTTATAATGGCCACAGAAGTCTTCTTTATAAAATCTTTCCCTAGGCCAATAGCTTCAAGTGTTTTCCTCTCACTTTCTTTAAGGATTTTCATTGTTTCATGCCTTAGATTTAAATCCTTTTTTTTTTTTTTTTTGAGACAGCGCTGTGGCGTTACAGCTCACAGCAACCTCCACCTCTTAGGCTTAAGTGATTCTCTTGCTTTAGCCTCCCAAGTAGATGGGACTATACGCACCTGCCACAACGCCCAGCTGTTTTTTTGGTTGTAGTTGTCATTGTTGTTTAGCAGGCCTGGGCTGCGTTCAAACACGCCAGCTGTGGTGTGTGTGGCTGGCACCCTAGCCACTGAGCTACAGGTACCAAGCCAGATTTAAATCTTTTATCCATCTTGAATCAATTTTCGTAGGTGGTGAGAGGTGTGAGTCCAGTTTCAGTCTTTTACATGTGGTTATCCATTTCTCCCAATAACATTTATTGAATAGGAATTCTTTTCCCCAGTGTATGTTCTTACTTGATTTATCGAAGATCAGGTGGCTGTAAGATGTTAGTTTCATCTCATGGTTTTCTATTTGGTTCCAAATGTCTATTTCTGTTTTTGTGTCCAAACCATGCTGTTTTGATCACTATGGCCTTATAGTATAGCTGAAAGTCTATAGCAGGGGTGGCGAACACGCGGCTAGAGCCGCATGCGGCTCCCGGCCAAAATGAATTTCGGCTCTTTGCCTCTTATCATTATTTTGTATACTGTGGCTCTTTGCCAAGTTTGGATTTTGTTATGCTGCTTCTGAGG
>CAUYPK010047197.1:0-32874 GCA_963574355.1 Loris lydekkerianus | reverse complement strand
TCCCCTGCCTTCTTTCCCTGCCCCTTCTCCACAATAAAAAAATAAATAAATAAATAAATAAATAAAAAATCAAGAGATTAAAAAGCAAATAAAGAATTGGATCCACAGGTAACATAGACCTTGTAGTTATGAGAAAGAGACATCAACCTAACCGTGATCAATATGTTTCAGAAAACAGACAATGAGCTGGATAATTTCACAAGGAAAAACAAATCTTCAATATAAAAAATCCAACAGAAATTTTAGAATCAAAAAGTACAGTATTGAAGATTGACAATTAATAGCAGAAGATTAGATCAGCAGAGGAGAGTATTAGTGAATTGGAAAATAGGCAAGGTGAAAGAAAATTCAGATTAAAACAATGAGAAAGAAGGATGAAAAATACAGAAAAGGGTGTAAGAATACAGGAAATACAGTTAAGAAAAACAGCTAACATTTTATGGATTAGGCTTGTAAAATAGAGGAGTGAGAAATGGGTTACAATCAATCTTTCAAGAGATAATAACTAAGAATTTCTAAACTCTACAAAACATATCAACCCACATATTCAAAAGCTCTGAGAATGTAACAAAAATTAAAAACAAAGAAAACCACCTCAGGAGCAATGTATTCAAATCATAAAAGCTAAAAAAACCCAAGCAATTTAAAGCATCTGGAAGAAAAGAACTTATTATCATCAAAGTTACAATTATAAATTGACTGCTTCTCAACATAAATAATGACAGTCAAAAGATAATTGGGTAGAATCTGTAAAGTGCTAAAATAAAATAACTGCCAATCTTGATTTCCAAAATGAGTGAAGACATTCTTCAAAAATCAAGAAAATATGAAGACTTTTGGTATAAACAAAAAACTAGAGAAATAATTACTGACAAAGCTACATAGTAATACTTAAAATAATTCTTCAGGAAGACAAAAAATTATTTTAAATGGAACCCCAGAAATTTATAGATGAGAAGAGTACCGGGAAAACATGTGATTGTTTAAAACAGTAAATTGAAATATAAACATAATATTTATGGGGTTTGAAACATACATATATAATTAAAATACATGAAAACAGTAACACAAAAGTCAACAGAGAGTAAATGGAGTTAAAATATTCTAAGGTCCTTGCATTGTCTGAGAACTGTTAAAAATACTACTTTATTATAGATAGTGATGAGTCTAGTGTATATATTATAATTCTAAGTTAATCACTAAAAGTATAACTAATATGCTAATGTGAGAAATGAAATAATAAAAATTACTTGATTCCAAAAGCTGTAAGAAATGAGAAATAAAGGAATGACAGTTAATAAACAATATGATGGTAGAAGCAGAATAAACATTTTTAAAAATCACACAAAGGCATATCATAATTAAATTTCAGAATATTAATGATAAAGGAAATTTTTTTTTTTTTTATAGAGACAGAGTCTCACTTTATGGCCCTTTGGTTGAGTGCCGTGGCATCACACAGCTCACAGCAACCTCCAGCCCCTGGGCTTAAGCGATTCTCTTGCCTCAGCCTCCCGAGCAGCTGGGACTACAGGCACCCGCCATGACTCCCGGCTATTTTTTTGTTGCAGTTTGGCCGGGGCTGCGTTTGAACCCACCACCCTTGGCATATGGGGCCGGCGCCCTACTCACTGAGCCACAGGCGCCGCCCGATAAAGGAAAATCTTAAAAGCAGCCAGAGGAAAAAGGCACATGTACAGAGGATCATATATAAGAATTACAGAAGACTTCTTTTCAGAAGCTATGTAAGCCAGTACATAATGGAGTGAAGAACTAAAATAGGGGGAAAAAAACTGAAATTCCATTTCCAAGAAAAATATATATCAAAATGTAAGTTTAAATAAGGACTTTTTCAACAAGGAAGTTAAGAGAATGTGTTGTCAACAGGCCCAATGAAAGGTCTTAAAATCAGAAGGAAATGGTACTGGAAGGAAGGAAGGAAGGAAGGAAGAAAGGAAAGAAGAAAGGAAGGAAGGAAGGAAGGGTATCAGAAATGGTTAATATATGGGTAAATATAAAAGTTTTTTTTTTTTTGTGTAGTCTACTTAAAAAATAATTAACTATTTAGAGCAAAAATAATAGTAAGATATTGGCAAGGTTTATAATATGTAGAAGAAAAACGCATCACAGCAGCAGCACAAAAGACAAAAAAGCTGAATAGTTTGTTATGAAATTTTCATAGCATACCTTAGTTAGTATTCTATTATTTAAAAGAGGAAAGTGATAATTAAGAAACGTATATTATGACCCCTAGAATACTAAAAAAAGTATAGTTAATAACATAATAATGGCGATAACATGGAATCATAAATCATAAAAAGTAGTCATTCTAAAAAATAGCAAGAAAACAATAAGGTTTCTTAGTGAAATCTTCCCTGATTATGATCTATCAGCTTCCTAAATTAAATTTTCAACATAGCACTTCCCTGCTAAATTTTTCTACTTAGCCCTTATTTATTTTTCTACCCCTCACTAAAATGGAAACCCTGTGAGTTGACTAATTTGTTCACACTCTATCCTTAGTATACATAATGGTGCCTGGTACATGGAACGTCAATCCACCATAATATATGCCATTTTTTCTCTTTTTTTGTACTGGTCACTCATTCACCAATTATGCAAATACTCTCCTTAACACAAGGAAGACTCCTTCCCACCATTAAGTTTTCAGATTAAATGTTAACTCTTCAGGAAAGTATCCCCATTGCATCCTACTTATTCTCTCTCCCAGTACTCTTTTGTATTTTCTTCACATGCTTATACATATCTGAAATTTTTTTATTATTTGTTTATTTATTCACTGTTAAATTCTTGCTATTGTAATGTAGAGGATTAAGTCCTTCAACCAAAAACCCAGAACTGAACCTTGTCTGATATGTAGCAGATGCTCAGTAAATACTTGATGAATGAATGACTAGGATTGAGTCCCTGTGTTTTTCATTATCTTCCTATAACGCTTACATGAACCTACCTTTAAGTCTTACTTTATGGCTTTTTGCCATAAAGTATTCTGACTATAGTTTCTACATAAAATATAACTCTATATTGTGGCGCAGCACCGTCCAATCTTGTAAAACACTCCAGTCTTCACATAAATAATAGCAATAGCAAAAGCCTAAGTAGAAAAATTCACCTAACTACCCTCGGGCTAATAATAAAAGTAAATTCCTCCAGTTCAATCCCTTCTAGTTTTATCCATGGCCATTCCACTTCTGCATCTTTTACCTTTCTCAGATGAATTTACTGAGCAGCAAGAGTGAAATCCTTTAATCTTCCATTTGGGGGCCTTTGTTTGAAAGGGATTAAAGAGTCAAACAAAATTAGTTTCCAAACCTTCAATTTTCCAGGCCTACAGGCATCCTCCCTCTCACTCAGAAACGAAGGTGGCTTTCAGCCATCTGTTACTTCCCATGAAATAACCTCCTCCCCCCCGCCCCTCCCCCCCGGCTGTCACTGCTGATGGCTATACTTCTATTTTATATAAGAAGAAAAAGAAAGGAAAAAAGAGAGAGAGAGAGAGAGAACAAAGTAAAAAAAAAAAGTCATCTCCTGGCCACCCGCATGCACAGCTTTGTTTACTGGTTTTCTACTTTCCTTGGGAGACCCTGCCAAGAGGAAGCACCATTTAGCTGGCAGCAGCCATTTCTTATTAAACCCCCAATTTAAACAAGACTCAGAATGGAAAATTTCTGAACAGGAAGCTTGAAAATTGCATTAAGCTATGTTATTAGACATTGGAGTAAGAAACCCTTTATGGTACAGGATGTTGAGATGAGACCTAAAATCCAATAGGAGAAATTTAGGGCTTTGTGTGCAGGCTCCCAAGGGAACCTTATTGAGTTACATATATTCTGGAGACTTGTGAGCCTACAAGCAATAACCCAAGTTCTTTAGAGAGGTAGAAACATTGACTAAAGGTAGAGTGACCATAGGTCCTGATCTGCCCACAGAGACAGTCTCATGTTATGCCTGTCGTCCCAGGGTCATTATTAATAAGGCCTCCTTTCTCTTTCCAAATATCCAGGTTTGGATAATAAATTCTATGGTCATCCTAAATAAAGATCAGTGTGGTTGATGAAGCAATACTAAACTTATGTCGTCATCTGTGGTGGATTGCAAACTTGTTTGGATGGCAAACATAAATCTTGCCAAATTTTAACGCATGTGCAACTAAGCTCACCCACTGATTGGACAACCCATCTCAGACTGTTTGAAACCAGGTCATCCAGCTTTGATGTTGCAAAAGCTGAAGATAAGCAATCCAGAAAAACTTCTGCAATTTTTCCAGTGAGCCAAGAGAACTAACATTGAATTATTGACCTATACTGTCCAATATGGTGGCCACTAGCCATATGTGGCTACTAAGCACTTGAAATGTGGTTGTTCAAACTGAGATGTGCTATAACCAAAAAATAGACACTATATTTTGAAGATGTAGTACAAAAAAGGTAAACTATTCCATTAATAATTTTTGCACTGATATTGAAAATTTCAGCATATTGATTTAAATAGAATGTTAGGAAAATTATTACTAAAATTAAATTCCAATGTTTCAGTTCCACTTTTTTAATAGCTGCTAGAACTTTAAAATTACCTGTATGGTTTGCATTATTTTGCTGTTAGTATTAATAACACCAACCTTGCTCTATTCTACAATACCTCCAGAGACCCACTGAGCTGCTATTAAGCAAAAAATTTAGCTTTATTTTGGACTGCTCTTTGGAAATTTTTGTTTGTTTTCCTTGCATCAGGTATCTACTAGCACTTCCAGATGTAAGTGAGATAACATATATTACTCATTTACCACAGGTAGGAACTCAATAAAAGTCAATGCAGTTCTCCTCCTCTAGAGCAATTGATTTCATCTCTTTTAAACAATTATGTTTAAAATATGTTTATGTTGCCACTAAAGCACAGTCCAGTGTAATTAGTGAGGAAAAACTGCTTAACATGAATTCATCTTGTCAATCATTCATTCATAGTCCTTTACTTCAGTGGATATTATTAGCAGCATTTTTAGGTGATTTGTTTTATTTGCACCTACATTTATATGGGTAGAATGTGAAATCCACATATGTCCTATTAATGAAAGTTGCTGAAATTATCAAGATGAGTAAGCTCTATGAAATATGATTCATAGTCAATGATTTTGGTGAAATTTAGTAAACTGAAGAGCACAATTTTGTTTTTCAGGAAAGCAATGATGAATGTCAGGAGAAATAGGAAATGCCTTTAATGTGTACCCAATAAATATTGTAGGTCTGATCAAGCAAGTTATTGTCAACCAGTTAAAGATTTTGGATTTTATTCTGTTTGCAGTAGAAAGCCAATTTAAGAAGAGTCCAACTTATTTAAGACGATCACCCTGGCTAATATTTATATAGTGAAAAAGAAAACTATGCAATGGTGAAACAAAATAGTTAGGAAGCTGTTGCAATAGTCCAGGTAAGAGATAATGGCAGTTTGGAATATAAACTATGATTTAAAAAATAGCGTAGAAACACCTGAAAATAAAAAATTCCTTCACTATAGCATTCACATGCAACCATGGATAACAATGAGATATTTCTTTCCAGTAATTTTTTTGCACACAATTTCAGCCTAGCTGTGTTTATATTGCACATATAATTTAAAACAGTGCTTTTAAAATTTAATATTATAGAACTTTTATATGATAAAAATCCTTTATAAATATAATATCTGTATCATACTCTGTCAATAGCTGACCTTAGCTGCTTAACTATCTCCTACTGTTGGTCATTTTAGGTTTCATAACACATATTGTTATTTTAGATTACATTGTTTTTATACTACATTCTCAGAGTTGAATGCCAGAAGTGTACATTGTGGGTTAGAGGTTATGAACATTTTAGGTCTTTAGAAATGTTTCCAAATAGCTTTGAATTCAGGGCATACTTCTAAAACAGATTTAGGCAATAGCAAGACTAGGCTAACAGTTTTTCAGTAAAAGACTCTTTGGGGACTTTCTTTATTAAATGAGGACTTTGTTTATTAAAAAATATCAATTTTTAACATACGAATTTTTTATTCATTCAATTGTTACCAGTTGAACACCCTGGATGGTAGAACACAAAGAGACATAGACTACTGGGATATCTAGGTAAAAATTAAGCTTTTATGGATTCTGTATCTAAGATCTGAGTCAAAAGCCAGTAGCTGTCACTTGATGGATGTTTTAGGACATGAATTGACACTGTATTGGAGACAATATATCAAACATGAAAAACTAAGAGACAGATGTTTTCTTCCTTTACTTCTTGTATTTTCTGCCTCTTTTCTTTATTTCTTTCACTTTACTTCTTCTAAAGAAAAAAATAAATTTTTAGCAGAAATTGCTAATGGAGACTTAACCTCTCACAAAATAAAAATGTTTTATTTTCTGTTGTATTAATAATTTATATCCTGAATTCAGATGTAATTTTCAAAGGATTATACCCTAGAAGTTTCCAAATATATTGTTTAGGGATAAAATGAGACCACCCATTACCCACATCTACACAGCTTCAAGGAAGTCTGGGTAGTGAGGCTTTATCATGTAACCTAGAGTAGGAACGGGATAAATACTTTCTGATGTTTGTTTAAATTGTACTGGTAGGAAGAAGATGAATCTGAGGTATAGACCAGATAAGGGCTTTCAGTAGGACACGAAACCTCTCAAAAGACAGTGTGCTAGACACTATACAATGAAGACTTACCTGTCCCTGACTATGACTGCCAACAGGTGGTGGAGGCAGCATCATGAGAGAGGTGGAGTCCGAGTTTTCAATGGAGGCCCTGTCGTTCTCTGATGAGAACTGAGTCATCCCTTACTTATGGATTATTCTAGACACTGGATACATCAGTGAACAAAACAGATGAAAGCAAAGAATACTAACTATGTAATAAATAAGTCATGTAGGTAGGCTGTTAATAGATGCTGTGGGAAATATTAATACAAAGAGAGCAGGTAAGGAGGCCTGGGAGAGCTGCAGTAGGGAATGGGAAGTGTGGTGTTAATAAGGATAAGCAGAACAGGCCATCCTGGGAAGCTCACATTTCATTAGTGACCTGAGGGAGGTGAGGAAGGAGAGGGAAGTCAAGTTCACAGGACAACCCTCACAACAAGGAACTGGCCCAGTGGTCAGCAGTGCCGTCCATGGCCGAGAAACCCAGCTTCACACCCATCAACAGAGCCTGGAGTAAATAGCTGATCATGGTATTCTCACTATCTAGTGTATTTACTGCCATTTCAGGGGAAGGCAGATGAATGGCTTGAGGAAAGGGGGGGCCCAGGATGCTCTTCCACATTATTGGTGCACCTGGGGGGAGATGTTCTCTCTCCTGATGACTGAGCTCTGAGCCAAACCCTTGAACTTGGCACTGAGGGTGCCAGGTGAGTGATGTATTCACAATGGCACAGAAGTAAAGTAAGAGACGTGCAGGTTACACTTTCCTGATGATGGTTATTTTTGAAAGCTAGCACATAAAATCTGCTTAATTTATGATGTAGCCAAAATATTATTGCAATCAGACTGTGGAGTAATAGCTGGTGTATAGGTTAAAAAAATTTGAGAGAGAACCCAGGACCCTAAGCATCAGAACATGGAGGCTATGAAAAAATGTATTCCACCTCAAATATGGACATAATGTGATGCTGAAGAAACTATTGGGTACCCTAATCCCCCTTCCAAGACCCATTTCACATGCACCTTGAAGTCAATGGCTGTCTGGTACAATGGTCTCCAAAGTAGGATGTGGCATCCCAGGGGTGAGCATAACAGACTTCTACTTATTTATCTTAAATACTGAGTGAGGAATTAAAATTCACCATTAACATAAGGATAGATGTTGGCTTCCTCACTTGGTCCAAGTGTCAGAGTTTGCTGCAGTCTGTAGGAGTTTTACAAAAACAGACACATTCCTGGTAACATCTTCTAGTGCTGGTTAATTTTTAGTATATTCTGACATTTTGTAGTTTACATATGTCTGTGACCATAAAATCCTTTTGTGCTACACAGAGTTTCCCTGGATATCTCATGTCAATTTACTTACAAGAGTTTGTTAAATTTTAAAATGAGCTACTTTCTTCTATAAAAACATGAGCAGTCCAAAATTGCTTACCATTTCTACTATGAAAAGTAGCTGATAGTAAGCTGGTTGAGTATTTTAGGAATACTAACACACTTATTTGATTTAAAAATCTCTAATCTGTACCTTTATAAAAGTGGAGATACTATTTTATTATGTTAAACATCTGTCAGACAATTTCAGTAGATTTTAAAATCCATTAAAAAAAAAATGGAAGCAACTTCCAAATTGAGAGAAGAATGGATTGATGCCAGAGAAGGTGGAATTTAACAGCCAGATTTTTTTTTTTTTTTTCAGTTTTTTGGCAGGGTTGGGTTTGAACCCACCACCTCCAGCATATGGGGCCAGTGCCCTACTCCTTTGAGCCACAGGCGCTGCCTAACAGCCAGATTTTAACCAGAAAAAGTCTTTCTATATGTCTTAAGGGGACTAAAAAATCAGAATACTGTACTGTAAACTCAACAACTTTCAATTATAGTTTTGATCTTACAGAAATCAAAGCAATCTTTTTAGCTTGATAGTCATCAAAACCAAGTAATGAATTCAACTTCAGTTACAACCTAGAACTTAGAATCACTGTATTACTCAGTACAAAACCAAGACAAAAAACAGTTACAAGGTCCTGGTACAATTTATAAAATGACTACATAATTCCCTCTCAGTATCAATGCCTTTTTATGGAAGTATTCTCTTCCCACACTGATGTGAGACTTGGTCATATGATTTGCTTTGGTAAAGCGATCACTAACAACTATAAATTCAAACAATAATGAGATATGACTCCACACCTACTAAAATAACCAAAATCCCAAACACTGACAACATAAAATGCTGGCAAGGATGTAGAGAGACAGTAATTCTTATTCATTGCTCGTGTAAATGCAAAACAATACAGCCACTTTGGAAGATAGTTTGACAGTTTCTTATAAAACTGAGTGTAATCATGACAGATGATCTAGCTATCACACTCCTTGATATTTACTTACATGAGTTAAAAACTTAGGTCCACACAAAAATCTGCACGTGAATGTTTACAGCAACTACCTCAATAGGTGAATAGATAAACTATGAAACATTATAAAATGTTTATATTATATAAAATATAATATTATTCAGTCATAAAAAGAAAGGCATTATCAGTCGTGAAAAAACATTACCTACATAATGCTAAGTGAACGAAGCAATCTGAAAATGTTTCATACTATGTAATTCCAACTGTATGCCATTCTGGAAAAGGCAAAACTATAGAGATGTGAAAAACCAGGGGTTTCCAGGGGCATAAAAGGAGAAGGAGAAAGAGTTGAATACATGGAGTTCTGGGTATTTTATTAATAGTAGCACTATTGTATATAGGATGGCCATAAAGTTTGTGTGCAATTTAAAATAGTGTGCAATTTTAAATTGCACACGAACTTTATGGACACCCTGTATAGTACTGTAATGGTGGTGGCTACATGACATCATGCATTTGACAAAACTCATAGAACTGCACACACAAAGAATGAACTCTAATGTAAACTATGATATTTAGTTAATAATAACATAGAGAGATTGGCTCACCACTTGTAACAAAGGTATCACCCTAGAGCAAGATGTTCCTCTGGGGGAAACTGTGTGGAGGCGTGGGTATATAGAGAGTGGGTATTTAGAAACTTTGCTTTCTCCTCAACTTTTTCTGGAAACATATAAATGCTCTAAAAAATAAAATACATTAATTTTTCTTCTAATTCTTACACATTTGGATCTGCCTCTCTTGCTGTTAAGAACCTTGAAACTGTGTGAAAAAGCTCAAGCTACCTGCCACAAAGAAAAGAGGGAGGAAAACCAAGATGTCCAGGCTGCCAATACCATCTTGGACCATCCTGGGCCATCCAACCCCAGCTGAGTTGCCAGTTGACTGCAATCACATGAATGAGCTTGGTGCAGCATATGAACCACCCAGAGTAGCCCAGCCCATGTCACTGACCCACAGACTTGTAAGCTAAAAAGTGATAGATGTTTTAAGTCACTAAGTTTTGGGGTGCTTTCTCATGTGGCAAATGCTAACTGATATAGAAGTATATTCAATAATAATGTTCATAGTGAGAGGAAATGGGTTATTTTCCATTAAGAAAATATGCTTTTATTATAAAAGTATGATTTATTTTACTTATGTTTCATCATTTAAAAATATTGCCTTTGAATAAGTTTTTACTTATTTTACTTATTTATGTAAGTTTTACTTACGTTTCATCATTTAAAAATATTGTATTGCCTTTGAATAAGCTTTTACTATGCTTTCTTTGAGGATTTTTATCATTTCACGCCTTAAATTTAGGTCTTTTATCCATCTTGAATCAATTTTTGTGAGTGGAGAAATGTGCAGGTCCAGTTTCAGTCTTTTACATGTGAATATCCAGTTTTCCCAGCACCATTTATTGAATAGGGATTCTAAATGCACATTACATGAATTCATAATCTATTAATATAATGATCAATTAATATACATATAAATTTTTATAATGGAAGTCAATGATCCAAATACTTGGAGGACATCTCATGCTGCAGTTAAGGCACTCTGAAGACCTAAGAAATTCTTTCTCCTCCTTAGTACTAGGAGTGCCCCTCCTCCATTTCTTACATATGAGATAATGTGATAGGTGAGTGTAATTCAGTGACTTACAATTGTTTGTGCCCAACAGAACTTAAGCTAATAAATAAAAATAAAATCTATACATGTCTACTTAAACTTACATATTTTTTGAGACAGAACTGTCATCCAAGCTAGAGTGCCATGAACTCAGCATAGCTCACAGCAACCTCAAACTCCTGGACTCAAGCAATCCTACTGCCTTAGCCTCCCGAGTAGCTGGGACTACAGGCACGTGCCACCACACCTGGCTAATTTTTCTATTTTTTTTAGTAGATGTGGGGTCTTGCTTTGCTTAGTCTAGTCTTGAACTCCTAAACTCAAGCAATCCTCTTGCCTTGGCCTCTGAGAATGCTAGGATTATAGGGGTGATCCATGGTACATTTTGTGTTTAAAAAAAAAATCCTCATTGTTTTTAATTAGTCTGAATGAAGTCCTTGATGTGAACTACCTGAAGCAATAAGATGTGTAACTTGTGTGATAGCAAATTTTACATCCTATTAACATCACTATGCTTCTAAGGAATTCTAATTCACTTAGCTGTTTCCCCTCTTCCAGAAATATACTGAATAAAAAAAAAAAAAAATCTATCTCTGTGTAAGCAAAGTTTGTGTTAATTCTATCTATTAAATAAACTAAAAGCATCATTCTCCAACAAAAATTATAAATTAATCTGGTCTTTTAAATGCAAAATTAATCTGGTCTTTTAAATGTAAAATGATTATTTTGCATAAGCAAGACTACTGGGACATCGTTGCTTTAATCCCAACATGCTTCATTTAGATGAGGGGCATCTATTTCTCCTATTCTTATTTACAGGTGTAAATACAAAAGTACCCCAGTAAAAAAAGAATTTATCCAAACTTCACAATGAATGGATAGCAGATTTCACAAATGGAACCTGGATTGCTATGCTGTTTAGACTTCTCTCATGTAAGATGCCCTCCACATCCTATATTAGAGTAACAAAGTATTATATTATTTTATTCAACTGGTTATTAAATTTTATTTCCATATAGAATGTACACTGTTGGTTTAGATTCAGGCATAACAAATTTAGCAATGAATGTCTATTGTGTCTTGTAAATAAGAACCATTTTGATAACCCTGATTCAAGGTGTGACAAATATTGTAATGAAGGTTATGCTACGCTAATTATATTTCATTGCAGGCATTGCAAATTAGATTGCTCATTTACAGCCACTTATTACAGTTAGAAAGTACTGTCATCAAATTTGATTTAGATAGATTTTATTGAGGAGGAGGGGGCTAGTTTAATTAAAAAAGCTTCCATTTTAAAATATATGTGTTCTATTTTCTGGGTTTGAACACGTAAGACCTATATTTGATCCTTCTCTATACTTCCTGCAGGTACTTGATTTAATTAAATTGAATAATGAAACCTACATCCAGAACAGAAATTTAAAATTAGAAAGGTACATGAATATCACAATAACTTGAAGAGACATAACTGTAGCAGTTACATGTCAACCTATCCTCAGACAATACAATCTTCTACATTAAGTGATTTCATGTTTTCAAGGAAAGGTCCACATTTTACATGATGGACTAGGATCCTGAATCCATGAATGTGTGTAGTTTCAGGGCATGCTGAGTATACAGCTTTGTATTTCCATCAGTAACTATTTGTTTGACACAATGTGTCTAGAAGTATAAGGAGTACTGTGCAGAATGCACCACAGAATGGAGGGGGCAAATTTCAGCTGAGCATCAGTTTTAACTGATCAAGAAAGCAATAGTCGTGGCATTTGAATGGCATCACAGACTTAGATTCAACAAAAACTAGTTAGTTGCAAAGATTATTCTACTTCATATTTGTTTTTCAAAGAATTGCTTTTTGATACATTAAAGGTCCTTCTTACTTTGAATCCTACTACTCCAGTCTCCTCTCTTGTAAATTCTAACTCAAAACCCATGTTCCTGCTAGAGGGCTTTCTTGCATCATAACACATGCTGTAGACTGAATGTCATATGTTGAAACCTAATGCCCAATCTAATGGAATTCAAAGGCATCTTCATGTGACAATTTTGAGAGGTGATTATGTCATCATAAGAGCTCCTCATGAGATTAGTACCATTATAAAAAGATCCCAAAGCATTCTGTCATCATTTCTGCCATGTAATGATATAGAAAAAAAAAAAAAAAAAGCTCAACTAAAAAATAAAGCAACTATTTATGAACCAGGAAGCAGGACCTCACCAGACACTGAATCAGCTGATGCCTTTACAGCCTCCATAACCAATAAGAAATAAATTTCTGCTGTTTATAACCCACCCAGTCCATAGTATTCTGCTATGACAGCCCAAATAGACTGAGCAATCATGCTTTATCTCACGTCTGAATCTCTATCCATAATATCTTTTTGACTGAAATTCCTATTTCTCCCTCCTCACACTCTGCCTGGGGAATGTCTACTTATCCTACAACCCAACCTTCAGGTAATCCATGGAGGATTTTCTAAAACATTTTCACTCTTTACATGTCAAAGAGAATTTACCATTCCCCAGCATTAATGCTCTAGGACTGCTATTAAAAACGACCACAGACTGGGTGGCTTAAATAACAGAAATTGATTGTCTTGCAGTTCTGGGGGTGAGAAGCCTCAAATCAAGGTGTCAGCAGGGTTGATCCTTTCTGAGGGCTGTCAGAGAAGGATCTGACCCCAAACTCTCCTTGGTTTATAAATGGCCCTCTTCTCCCTACACTCTTCACACTGCCTTCCCTCTATGTATGTCTGTGCATAATTTTTCCCTTTTTATAAGAGCACCAACATATTGTATTAAAACCTACCCTGATGACCTCATTTTAAGTAGATTGCCTTTATGAAGACCCTCTCTCCAAATAAGGTCACATCCTGTGGTACTAAGGATTAGAACATTAGCACATAATTTTAGAGGGAAACAATTCGACCCATAACACCCTATTTCATTACTTTTCCCTTATCTACAGGGTAGTAATTTCTTGCAGTAGTGTTTTTTGTTTCTATCTGATATCTTTCTCTAGATCACAAGACTTATCCAAGTGGAAACCACATTTGATTTTTCTCTGTACTCTTGACCTAATATGATTTCTATCACAGTGGTTATTCAGGTCAGTTTGTTGGTTTGCTGATTGAATGATGAATCAACAAATATCTAAAGTGGCAATAGTAAAGCTTCTCCATTCATAGGAAGAACTATAGAAATGAGTGCCTGGAATTCTACATTTACCTTTTTTATAGGTTTATATCTCTCACTAGACTACAATTTCTTTGAAGATAAAAACTATATTTTATTCTTGATTGTGATAGAAATCATTAGTTAGTTGTGAAACTACTATCCATCCAACTTTTCCTTTTTATAAAGAAAAACTAAATTTTGTTGGGGGAATTCAATGTGTCTCAAACTCCCTAGCAAAAACATGAGGCTATGTGATGGAGTTCTGGGCAATGAGAAGTAGTGGAAGTTTGAATGAGACTTGCAGGAAAAGAGGAGCCGGCCCAGCTGGCATATTTTCTTGTCCTTTGTCTTTTCTCTTTTTCTTATCTTGAATACACAAATGAAGCAACCATTCTGTAACAAAGTAAATAGCACAAAGTAAAGATGGCTAAACAGAAGGATAGAATATATCTTTACTTCAACTTTATTCTTAGAAGATTTTTTTCTTAGTATAAGATTCTAAGGTGACATTTATATTCTGTTAGCCTGGAGAAATTATTTTGGCTGTTCTTGCTGTTAAGAAGTTAACTGCCACTCTAATTGCCTTTCTGTATAGGTGGCTATGTGTTCTTGCTGGCGGTTTTTAAAAATCTTTCTTGTTTGGTGTTGTGCTTCACGGTAATATTTTTAGGTATAAATTTTGCTTGCTTATCATATTTATTACTCATTGGCCTTCTTGAACATAAAAAGTGGATTCTTTCAACAATAGAAAAAATTTCTCAACCATTATCTCTTTAAATATTATCTTTTTCTCTTTCTCTCTACTATTTCTCTCTGAAACTTTCATTAAAATATATGTCAGATATTCCTACTCAGTTATACATGTCTTTAACCTCTCTTTCATATTTTCTTGATATTGCTGAACTATATTCTATATAGCTTGTTTCTGAATCATATTCTTCTATATAGCTTCTTTAGCTATATCTTCAATGTAATAATTCTCTCTTTAGCAGCATCTATCTTTTATTTGCTATTTACATTCCCATATTAATTTCAATTTATATATCTATTAAGTCTACAAGTTCCTAAATTTCTTTGAAGATTTTTTTATAAATATATTTTGTTATTTTAAAATTTCTTATTCTTGTTCATATTCTCAAGCTTTTTTTTATTTTCCAAAATGTTAAATATAATTTATCTTTAGTGCCTGATAATTCCAATAAATAAAGCATTTGCAAATCTGATTCTTCTGTTTATTGTTTTTCTAGTTTTCATTCAAAGGGCCATTGTTCCTTATGTGTTTCATTAATTTTGACTATAGGCTGCTTATTTTACTTATAACATTATTGGTGGAAATTCTTGGGGACCTGGCTTAAAATTATTGTCAGAATATTTGGATTTGTTTTGCTTAAAGAATATGACTACAGACACTACTAACATGGAGTCCCTTTATATTATTTATTTGATTTTTTTGAGACACAAAGGTATCATGGATTAGATTCTAAACCCACATGAAGTCAGTTTCATAGTTTCAAATTTTCAGGAAAGATTGCCCTCATACTCTCCCAGGCAAATTTCTTCCCAGTGCCCTCTGGATGGGAGTATTACTTCCTGTTTATGTTACACTGAAGGTGTAGCCCTTTGGATGGTAGCTTTATGTTGAGTGTTTTCTGTTGGCTTCTGTTCCTTACATGGATATTCAGTTTCACTTCCTGACTCCTGCTTACCAAATAGTAGCTCAGATTTTCCAGGGTTCAATAGAAAAGATGGGAAAAAGGATAAGTTTGGCAATTTCGTGCTCTACAGGGTTGCTACTTTCACTTTGTTTTTGATCTTTGAGGATTCCTTCCTTAAGCACCAGTTGATTGAGTTTTTTTCTCTAGCATTCTGGTTTGTTTTTTTTTTCTCAACTTGAACATCATTCAAGGTTATGTATAAACCACACCACCAGAAACAAATAAAAAAAATTTCTTTACATTAGTGAAAAATTTGACAATAATCTGAATATTTACTAATAAAAAGTTTATGATACACATACCTGATTAAATGTCATGTAATTATGAAAATAAATGTAGTTGGTATACATGTACTTACTTGGAAATATATTTAACACATACTTTTAAATGAAAAAAAGATAGTTGCACAACAGTTTCCACAATATGATTTTGTTTGTGTTTTTAAAAATGAGAAATGTATGTGCTTTTGCAAGAACACATTTTTTATTCATATATACAAAAAAGATCTAGATGTTTACATACTAAAATTAAAGAAATTTTGTTTATATCTTTTTTTTTTACTTTTTAAAATGAGTGTGTTCCTATACTACTTATGTTTATTTAAAAGTAAACATAAATTTAAAGGATTAAATGAGGTAAGGCATATAAAGCACTTAGTATGATGCCTGACACAGTGTAAGAACTTAATAAATTTTCCCTTGTATTACTACTTTCATTTAAAAGCAGAAGCTATTGATATATAGTGGCATACAGCATGATGTGATGTTAGTTTGTGATGATCTTCAAAACAATAGCAGACCTCATGCTGGAAAACATCTTTCAATTAAAAATACTAATCTTCTCCCAAACTATAATTTATAGATCACTTGTTTTACTTGCTGCTTTCAGATATAAATAGGTATTATTCCAAAAAAGGATCTGTGATTAGAGTTTTTAAAATTCTGGGTTACACAAAGGATAATAGCTTTTATCCTTTTTTTTTTTTTTTTTTTTTTTTTGACACTAGGAGTTGCAAAATCCTTTTATGTATTTTGAGTCTCAAACAGGAAGACCTTATAGGAAACATTCTCCAAATTTATTGATCCCAGAATCCTTTTCTTCAAGCATCCCCAGGGACTTCTTTTTCCTGAAACATCCCTTTTGCAAAAATTTCCCAAGACCATAATATATATATATAACGTATTACAATATCCATGTAACACTCTGAACAAACTATGAGTTTTATAACCAGGTTGTCAGTATGCTTAATGGATAGTGCATTCTCTTCTGTCCTTTAATTAGTCTAGAGTGGGTTCTAAGAATAAATGCTGACTTATTTTGTAAGTCCTTTCCTGTCTATGTCTTAGTGCACAGAAGGCTTCACTGCATTGGCACTGATTAATGGGTGGAAACTACGATGCATCAAGAGCTGCTTCTCAGCATCAGGTAACTTAGAGCCAAACAAAAGTGCAGACATGGAAAATAAGAGGAGAAAAGGACAAGACCCCTGATGTCCTTGCTCCTGCTGACTGTTACCACACAACCAAGGACCCTGCTGGTTGGGAAAAAATACCCTGCCATCTGTAATCAGATGAAAAAATATTTGTTGCACATGTTTGGACTGCATAAAGGAAAACGTAATGAGGCCAGAGATATCAAAACTAAACATTCAATTTGTTAGCTGTGAGCTGTATAAATAAACTATGTAAATAATGAATGTATACATCATGCTAAATATCTCCTTCCTCTAACTTTTACATCTGCCAATGGCACCATGTTTGCACAGAGCTGTTGTCTTGGCATTCCTCATTCTTTTGAAAATATGCCATTCAAACTTGTAAGTTTGTTCTTAAAGCATCAAGTAACTGGAGGGAAATTATGGAGAAGAAAAGAAGATAGAACACAATTTCTGACATCCTTGTTCCTGCTGGTTGTTAGTGCCTTCTGATACAACCATCCCTAGGCATAAACATTTTTGTCTTGGATGGTAGATGAGGAAGAGAGAGGAATTACAAGCTGAAGATGTAGAATGGGGACCTGTAATTTAGACAAAAAGGAATTGCTTCCATTTGTAACATTGGAGGTTAGTATAGTTTTGCTTCTATAGTATGTGCAAATGAGCTTGACTCAAATTATTTTAGCTTGTGATGAAGAAGAGGATCTTTACTCCCAAGAACTGTCAGAAAAATAGAGAACTCTCTCTGGAATATGATTTTTTAAAAACTCTCTAGAAAGAAAAGATCTCTTTGGTTACATCAAAAATCTTTCTCATTCTAATCCATAAAGAATTTGAATTAAAGTGAATAGAAGCTCCTCTACTGCCTGAGATTGTACCACGACTTACTTTTTTTTTTTTTTTCTCAGTGATATAAAAAGCAAAAGAGAATTGGGAATCTTTAATTCTTTAAGCAAAAAAGTACCAACTAAATACAATGTTTCCTGACTGACCTCTGAATAGATGATGAGGTGAGTGCACAGGTGAGGAGTCAGACAAATTACTGAGTCCAAGAAATTCTCCATTCTGACAAGGCTGAACTTGATCATTCTAATAATAATAAGTAACAGAGCCTGAAATGTATTTTCTATTGTCTCCTATTTGTTAAAATTATTCATCTCTCTTGCTGCCCATGAAAATGACAGTGAATAATAGCTGCCTGTTAACACAAAGGCAAATGTAACAGTAATGGTGCTTGAAGCTTCCTGTGATGCTGGAGTTTTTAGAAATCATTAATAACAAATTAGCAGCAATGCCACAGGAAGCCAATGACTCCCTTCTTTGGTAGGTAAAAGCAATAACTTTTTAAAGTCATTTGTCCCAGACTTCAGTAATTTTCTTAAAAAACAGTTTATTTTAAGACCAGTATTGCCATCCTTGAATTCATTTTACAGATAGAGAAACTGAGGATTTTTTGCCAAATGGTTATGTCAGAATGGATCAGAGTATTGAAATTGAGATCATTCTTTTAGTTCCAGGTTTAAATAAGGCCTCCTGCATATTTGTTCGTATGATAGGCACAAATACAGATCATTGGTTAAGTAGTTGAGGTTGGAGTGGAGATGGGGGTTCCATTAATCACAAATTCTAGGTCACTTGTATCATTCATCAAATTCAAGAACAAGGAACAATTAAAAGGTAGACTTGTCTGTACCTTCTCAAGTCCAAGACCCGTGCTTATGAGCTGAAGAGCTCAATTCTCAGTTATCAGTGTATACAAGAGGTCCAAGGCAAATAGCAAGTCTGGACAAGCCCTGCAATGCTTCCCTCCTCTCTTTTCCCTTAGTTCCACTTGGCAATGATTAGGAAGAACCTGATGGCTTCTTCCTAATGACAGAGTCTGTGGGAATCCAAAAGGGAGATACCAATGGCCTAAGCACATCCACAGCCTGGAGCCCCCGGAGGCAGACTTCAAGCAGGGCTGTTCTTCCCAATTCCATCACCGGAGCCATTCTCCTGTGTAGAGCAGATTGACCTGGTAGAGAACTCCTCTCAGTTCTTTTCTCAGAAGAGGTCCTAAGAAGATGAATTCTGAGGTACAAATTGTGTGAGTTTTAAGTGGACGCTTCCCTGAAGGCCTTTGCTTCCTTCTGGGTAGTGGGAGTAGGGAGGATCCCCAACCAGCTGCCCTCCAGGGAGCTGTGTCCACACCATGGCATAGGTTCCCCCCTGCTTCAAAACTCAATGGTGCTTTGTGATGAGCAGCATTACTATTAAGCAAAAGCACGATTCCTTGGCCATCTTCTTCCAGGCTATATGTCATTTTATAAATTCTAAGGTAGTGATCCTCAAATACTTCAGAAATACCAAAAACCACAGACATAACAAGTTCAGGAAGATCTCCTACCTTTCCTGCTTTGGCAGTTACATTGTGCAGACCATGTGTCTCCTCCTATCTGTTTTGCACAGTTATGAAACTCAGGACTCCATTCTAAGTAATGAAGCAGATCGTCTCTCCTGTTCTCTAAATATTGAAACTGTGGGCAGATTCAATAATAATGATGTGTAGAAAAACCTTAAAATTCCATCCTCTTCAAGTAGAATACATAATTTAAACCATCCTTATAATCCTCTTTCAAATCAGATGCCACAACTAAACTTCTTATCAGACCTCAGTAGATTGAAATTCTACTTATTTTATTAAGTCAAACCCAGAAGAAATTAAAGGGCAGAAGGAGGGAAACATGTGTTGAACAAAAAGGGCCTGATACATCCTCCTTAGATTATTTGTCAACATTCAAAAAAATAGGCATATAGCCTCTTTCTTTTTTTCTGGATGTGAATTGACCTTGTACAGACAGTCGTCACTGTGTTCTTTCTCACAGAAAAGGTTTCAAGATGACCTGCCAATAGGATATCAACAAACCTAGAGCAAAAGAAATGACATCTCCCATTCTTACATTTTAACAGGAAATTGCTGTGGAAGAGTTTATACGACATCTGATTCATATCCTTGACAGATTTAATTTTCAGATTTCATCAGTGATTCTCGGAAATAGCCCTGTGTATTGAGAGCCAATTCTCCTAACTTGGCTTACCCATCTTTGTGTGATATCTTCTAGAAAAGCAACCCTGCCTCTTTGGATGGCCTTTGACACCCAGAGCCAGGGGGTTCCCTGACACATTTGGACTCTAACTAGGGCCAGTACCCAGCATCCTGCAAGCACTCCTGGAGATATCAACAAATTTTCCATCTTCTCTCTTGTTTCCATTACTCCCTGGGGAGGTTCATATTAGGCAAGCATCAATATTTTGATGTGGTGACAAGATAAATATCTACAGGCAGGGCTCGCAATTGTATTTCTGAAGTGTCAGACAGATGGGGTAAAATAAGCAAATAAAGAAAGAACCACAACCACAGAAAGAACATCAATTAAGAGCCCTGAGAAGAGGTCTTATAGAACAATCTCTAGCAAAAAAAAAAAAAAAAAAATCCTCAATCTCAACTTGTCCTAAATTGAATTTATAGTCTTCTCTGCAAAATGTGGTCTGTGTTTCTTATGTCAGAGAGTGGTATCACTGTCAAACCCATTTGCACAAGAGAAGAACTGAGATGACATCCTTGAAGACACCTTACCCTCAGTCACCACGTAGAACACTTGACCAATGCCTGTGACTTTTTTTTGAGACAGAGCCTCACTATGTCGCCCTCAGTAGAGTACTGTGGTATCACAGCTCACAGCAGCCTCAAACTCTTGGGCTTAAGTGACCCTTTTGCCTTAGCTTCCCAAGTAGCTGTGACTACGGATGCCTGCCACATGCCTGGCTATTTTTCTGTCGCAGTTGTCATTGTTGTTTTAGCAGGCCCAGGCCAGGTTCTAACCTGCCAGCCTCAGTGTCTGTGGCTGGTGCTGCAACCACTGTGCTATAGGCATCAAGCCAGCCTGTGGTTTTTACCCCTTAAACACCTCCGCATCTGTTTCCCGTCCACCTCCACTGTTATCACCATCACTCCCCAGCTCTAGTCACTGATGAAAATGGCTGGGTCGCCTCACCTCCTCTGTTGACACTGACTTTCCACAATCCATTTTCATGCCACAGCTAGAAAAATCTTTTCCAAACATGAATCCAGTAATAACATCACTCTCTGAATAGGTCCAAGATCTGTAACATGACCGTCAACTTTTGAGTGTTCTAGCCTGGCTCTCCCCTCCTGCTTTATTTTGAGCCACTTTGCTTCCTACACTGCTCTAGTCACTTGAACCTCCTTCCGGTTCAAACTCCTACACCTCCACTTATTGCAGGATCTTTGTGGGTGACATGCTGCCCAGTGACTGATGCTCTTTGGGCCACATTTCCACCTCTGATCACCTGCTGACTAGTCTTGATCCTTCGGGGCTGAGATCATGTCACTTTCTTAGCAAGGACCTTTTGTGATTCCCTCAGTTCTGCTCATGTTCAATGTCATTAAACTTTGTTCTTTTCTTCCTGAGCACACAGCTAACTTGCAATTTTACATTCACTCATCTGCTTTCACAATCACTCCCTGTCCTTTACTCTAATGCAACTTTAATACAGGCAGGAACAATGTCTGACTTTTCTCATTATTGTGTTTTTTTCTTTGCTTGTTTTACTAGTTCCAGTGAAAAATAAGCTTTAAAAGTGTCCACAGTGATTGTGCGTTTGCCTATTTCTTATCTAATTTTATCTTTTGTTCTTCATATATTCTGAAGCTACATTATTAAACACTAGAAATTTAAGACAATTTTATCATCGTAGAGTATTGAACCTTTTATTTTAAAGGGTCCCTTTAGAATTTACTTTGTTTGATATTGGTCGAACTATCCCAGCTTTCTTTTGGTTAGGGTTTTTATCCTTCTCCATGTTTTTACGCTTACTTTTTCTCTATTCTTGTATTTAAGATATTTTTCTTCTAAGCATTGTATATTGCATCTTCTTATGTTTTACTACAGTCTGACAAGATAAATTTAAAAAACTATTTACATTTAATATAATTGCTGAAACACTTGGATTTGCTTCCAATTTTTTTCTATTTTGTTCCATTCATTCTGTGTTCCTTTTTTTTATATATATATACTTTCTTTTGGGCTCAATTATATTTTACCACTCAACTTTTCACATCTTGCAAATTACATAATCTTTGACTTTCTTTCAGAGGTTACTTTAGAGATTCAATGCACATCCTGAATTGATTAAAGTATAATATAAATTTGTATTTTATGCAATTCTTGTACAATGAAAGTGCATTTAACATTTAATCACTTTGACTTTAGTTCTTTTCTTTCTTATTTTTATGATATCATTGTCATGTATTTTAATTCTACCTATATTTAAAACCTGATAAGAAATTACTAGTATTAGTTTATGTAGTCAATATTTAGATTTACTTACATGTGTATTATTCTTTTATTATCCATTTTTTCATATATATTTTTTTCTTTTACTTAGCATCTCTTTTCTTCTCCCTGAAGACCTCCCTGGTATATTTCTTTTGAGCAGGTATTGATGACAAATTTTTGTAGAAAATACAGTGTCCGACACTCTGGATCCAGCTGAAAATTTTCCAGAAATGCAGAGAAGAGAAGACTTGTACTATGATTATAAGATTAATGAAATCCAAACTTTGGGAAATTCCACAGGTTAAACAGCCCTAGATATTCTAAGGAGAAGGAAGGAGTGAAGGAAGCTCTAGTGGATTTAAAGAGACTTTTGTGACATATCCAACATTTTTAGTGAGCAAGACTATAATGTCTAACCATGCATATCTAAGTGAGAAAACTATAAACTCCAAAACTATAAACTCCAAAAACTATAAACTCCAGAGAAATTGCAATAAAAGTATAATAAAGGGGTAAGGTTGTACATTGTGATCAGAGTAACACACAGGAAAGCTTTCTAAGTACCTGGAAAAGTTCTATTTTTTATGGCAGTTGCAAGAGTATTTGTCTTAAAATAATTCATTAAGCTATACTTTTTTTTTTTTTTTGGATTATGTCTATGTCTACATTTTATTTTATAATAAAAAAGATACAAAATTTTAAACAACTTAAAAATTAGTAAAATTTAACTTCAACCTTGAAGGACATTTTTATAATCCTAGATTGTCAGGTTATTTTATATCTTAAAATGGTACACCATTGTCTCTGGTCAATCCATAATTTTTGTTAAGAATTCAGCCAACCCTAGTCAGATTAGCCCACATTACAAAGTCCCAAAACTACAGATGCTGGAGTGGGTGTGGAAGGAAGGAAACACTTTTATACAGTTGGTGGGACTGCAGGCTCTTTAGAAAGAAGTATGGAGAATCCTCAAAGAACTCAAATTAGATCTCCCATTTGACCCCGCAATCCCACTACTAGGCATCTATGCATAAGAAAAAACAAATCATTTTATCATAAGGACATTTGCACTAGACTATTTTCATCACAGCTCAATTTCCAGTCGCCAAAGAGTGGAAATAACCTAAATACACATCAACCCTGGAATGGATTAACAAACTGTGCTGTATCCGTACCATGAATACCATTCAGCCATGAAAAAGATAGTGACTCACATCCTTTGCATTAAACTGGATGGAGTTGAAACACATTCTTCTTAGTAAAGTATCACAAGAATGGAAAACCAATTACTCAATACAAATATGAAACCAGTATGATCTGATGCATGCCCACATAGGAGAAAAACTCACTTCAATTCAAGCTTGGGTGGGCCCAATGAATGGGCATAGAGTAGGCACACCTTTTGTAACTACAAGAGGTACTCTACCTAACAATTCCAAATATTTTAACCTGGTTGTTTGTACCCTCACCATAACCTAAAATTAAAAAAAAAAAAAAAAAAAAAAAATCAGCTGTCAACCTATGGCTCACCTTGAAGATAAGATAATGTGTCTTTATTTCTCTAGCTGTTTTTTAACATTTTTATCTTTTTCAGTTTTCAGCAATTTTATTATGGTGTGCCTTGCTAAAGTTTACTTGTATTTGTCTATCATTGGATTCAAGAGTTTCTTGTGTCTGTGGCTTGATATTTTTTATCAGTTTTGAAAAAATCTCTTAAAATATTGCTTCTGTCTATTCTTTCTCATTTTCCTCTTTCTGACAATACAATGTCCAAATATCGCTAGCCCTCTTTTTCTCTTGCTTACCCTTCTCTTTCTCTCTGTGGTTCAGTCTGAATATTTTCTACTGACCTACATTCTGGTTTATTACTTCTCTATTCAGCTACATCTAATCTAATTTCATTCATTGAATTGATTTAATTTGATTGTTTGAGTTCTAGAATTTTCCTCTTTTTTTATAGCTTCCCTTTTTCTGTTGAAATTTTCCATCTTGTCATTAACTTTCATTAATATATTTAACTCAGTGTTTAAAGTATATGTCTGGTAACTCCATCATCAATACAGCTATGAAGTATGAAAAATAGAGACATGCATGCTGGATACTTTCTGGACAGCCCTGGTATGTTAAATGTTCTGTAAGGCTCCTCTTTTTGGACACTTAATCATTATGGTTTTGCAAGCCACACATACAGCCAGCTTTTTACTTTCAACATGCAGGATATAAGCTATGCTTTAGTTCTATTTATTCACTTTCCTCTTTCCCCTTTTTTCATATTTCCTGTCTTGTTTTTTGAGGACTTGTGTGTTTATAGACGTTTCATTAGTGAGTGAACTGGAAAACTGAAAGTAACGAAGCTTCTGTGGCTGCGTAAGGTGTCTATGTACCAACACACCAAGGGAAGGCGTGTCCTTCTCTGCCTTCATGCCACAATGGGTAGCTTTGGGACCTGAACTCATCCATTAAGAACTTTTACATTTTCATTACTTTATTTTATTTTAAATACCCTTTATTTTTTAGAGAAGTTTTAGGTTCACAGCAAAATGAGCAGAAAGTACAGAGAGTTCCCACGTAACCCCCCAACACACACACATTCTGAGTGGCACATTTGTTACCATAGATGAACCCACATTGACGTGTTCATTTCTACACTGTAAAACCATCTGGGATTGTGTGTTTGCCCAGTTTCAGCTACCTTGTGTCGAGACCTCTTTTGACCTGCAGTTAAAATAACAAAGTCTCTGTTTCTTCGTCAGCACTTATTCTGTTCTTAACATGCTGCTGTAAAGTTCACTTACCCCTGAACCTTGGCCGTTCTAGTACATTTCGGTGTTTGCCTGCTCAGCACCAGGCAGTTAACTTTAATAGTGCATTCTTAAAGGAAAGCAGGTACAATCTCTGGAAGCCATAAATGATCGCATTGTCCTGTTGAGTCTGAAATCTTTGGGATGCTGCTCACACTCACCGTGCTCTCTCCTCCTGCCCACTAGTCCGGGCCTGGCTTGGATCCCACCACAGCTGTGCAGCCTGTCTTAACAAGCTTCATTCCACAACAATGTTTTTTCTTCTTTGTCACCATAACTGGCACCGAAACTCGCTCAGGGAAAGTCATTAACCCTCTCTGAGTTTCAGTTCTCTCATTTAAAAATGTGGATCAGAATGCTTCCCAGGGAGCTTATGGATAAATTCTAAGGTCTGCAACTGTAACCAGGCGAGGCACGTAGTAGGTATGCAGTAAGCATCAGTACCTGTCTCTCCTTACCTGCTTCAGGAAGTTTGTCTGGAGGACAGGTACACCGTGGGTGACAAAACCATACCGCTCCATAAAAATGTGCTTGGGCACACATTATAGCAGAGCAAACAATACTATGTGTCTCAGTGTTAGCAATTCCTTTCTGCATTTTTAAAGGAAGGGGACTAAGAAGTACCCAGAGCAGTGGAGATGCCAGTGAAAAGGCAAAGAAAACATGAGAACAGGGGCACCATCTGACCCATGGATAGCTTACTAATTTCCATCCATTTATGGCAAAGGGAAACAGAACACAAAATGATGGTTCATCAAGAGAGATTGCCCTGTGCACATCTAAGAGGAGACTGGGCTTCAGCAGCAGCAGCAGCAGCAGCAGCAGCAGCAGAACCTGGACGTGCATAGGATTTGTACAGACGTCAAGGAGGAAGAGAAGGGTTTGTGTGGGGAGAGGCAGAGCTGGAGCGATGCAGAGAGATCCATTACCCTAAGCACAAAATGAAGGTGCTTCAACACTACCCCAGGACAAACCCAGTGAGTAAACCCACTTGACAGCGGGGGAGTCCCTGGAAAGTGACCAGGAATCAGAGAATAAGGCTCTTTGACTGTCTGGTTGAGGAGGATGGAATTTTCCTGACATCAGTAAGGAGCCATCAGGAAACCCTAAGCTGGCATGTTGCATGATTGCTGAGATACCTGAACAACACAAACTGCAGGGGAAAGAGGCTGGAGGTGACAGAACCAGGGCAAAGTCCTCACAACAGTCCTGGCATGAGCTGAGAAGGCCTCCCCTTGGATGGCAGCAGAGGGAATGAGACAAAAGGGCCTCCTGTTCAAGCCCTGTCTTCTACAATACTTTGTGGCCTCCACTTCTTCTGGATTCTTTCCCAACACCCTGAAATGGCAGACTATGGGTGTTCAAATATTATTTTAACTTGACTAGCATTTAAAAACTGTAAGTAAAAAGATAATAAAGTAGACTTCATTCTTGAATTCTGAGGTAATTCTGAGGGTTTATTTTAAAAGCATTGTAAGGCAATGAATTGACAAACCTCCTCCACCACCCACCATTGAAGAGAGGACTAGAATATAATAAAAGTAGTTAGGAATAATGTAATATAGCATCAAAACTGGCGCTATTCCATTTAGGAAGCAAAAAATATAACTATGACAACGACTGTGTCATTTGTCTTATGTGGTAGACAGGCTCACACAGGCAGTAAGAAACAGACACTTCCTGACATTCGGGAGTGGATTGCTCCAAAACGCAGAAGGTGCAAGTCGTGGTCATGGAGAAATCAAGTGACCTAGTGATAGAATTGGCCGTGGCTCTCGGAGAGAGAGAGACAGAAATGGGCTGGGAGAACCACACCCTTCACCCTAGCTCTAGAACGAAGTCTGAGAACACAGTATGAAAGGGAACCCTGCAGTGACAGGCTGGAAACAAGAGAGCCAGGTTAGGTGTGTAGGTAGTTTCCATGATGGACCCATTCCTAAAAGTCTATTTCTAGAAAGTTCCTTTCCCTTTGCTTCTATGTTAACAGACCAAAGAACCAGCCTTTCCCTTTGTCTGCCAGAGATGGTCAAGAGGGCAATGGAAACCTGGATTTCACTCTTTCCTGACATTTCCATAAGGCTAGATGCAGAGAATTGGAGGACACTATGGTGGGTTGAAAATGTCCCCTGAGTTGATATGTTAAAGCCTCAACTCCAGGCACCTGCCAGAGCAACCTTATTTGAAAATAGGTCTTGGCAGATATAATTTCATTAAGATCAGATTAGAGGAGGGGATGTGCCCTAATGCAATGACCGAGCAGAGTGAAACTACTGGACGTATACCCAGAAAACCAAAAATCACATCATAACACAGATATTTGTACCAGAATGTTTATTGCAGCCCTATTCATATTTGCTAAATCATGAAAAAAGCCCAGACGGCACTCCTATCTGTCCTCCCAACTCAGTGCAGAAGTCTACGCTTCACAAATCTTTCCACTTTGCTCCCACATTCTCCTGCAAACTGGCGACTGCAATCGGCTGTGGGGGAGGGTGTTGGCTGCTGCCAGCTCATGCAACTGCTGACGGGTCTCACGGTTGCAGCCAGTTCCCATGGCTAGAGTGTTTGGGGACCTTATTCTCAGTTTTGTGGTTCAGAATCTCCCTTTTGAATCCAGACTTTTGAGTCCAGCCACCCACCAGTTCGCCCCGCAGCCTGAATTGCCAGCTCCCTCCAACATTTCCCATGAGGAATGCTCGGGTCTACTTAATCACTCCTGTTGTTTTGGGGGAAGGCCTCCGCTATTTCAGATAGTTCAAAATGTCTGTTTCCCGAGTGGGATTCCTTCCCTTCAATTTTCCATTGGGTTGCCCAGCTCCCTGTAGTTTTGAGTGGCTCCCCTTTCAGGTGCTACCATCAGCTCAGGAATAAATTTTCATCAGTTGGGTTTTGCCAGTAATTGCAAGCTGCTATCCTCCATAAGGGAGGGGCCTGCCGGCCAGCACAGCCAAGCTGGGAAAAATCTCTACAACAGAGTCCATGGTTTTAAATTCCCCCTCATAGACAGCAATTCGCCAATTTGCTGAGCATCTTCAGCTTTCCATCCATACCAATAATCCATGCATGGGAAAGGTTCAGACCCCTCTTCCTC
The DNA here is from genome assembly GCA_963574355.1 of Loris lydekkerianus. Classification (NCBI taxonomy): domain Eukaryota; kingdom Metazoa; phylum Chordata; class Mammalia; order Primates; family Lorisidae; genus Loris; species Loris lydekkerianus. The sequence goes on along the minus strand of CAUYPK010047197.1, from coordinate 4,596 downwards.
TCACCTGATGACTTGGGAGATGTGGGCTACACGTCCATCCCATCCGCCATCATGCTCCACCTCCTGTGCTCAGCCTTACACTCATTTGTTGAGAGCTTTTAATCTTGAAAATGTGTTAGATTTTATCAAATTATTTTCTTGTACCTATTAAGATGATGAGACAGTCTTTGTTTTTGCTTTTGTTTATGTGGTGAATCATGTTAATTGATTTGCTTATGTTGAACCATCACTGGGATGAAACCAACTTCATCATGGTAAATTATCTTTTTGATGTACTGTTGAATTTGGTTCGCTTATATTTTGTTGATGATTTTGCATCTATGTTCATGAGGGATATTGGTCTGTAGTTTTCTTTCTTTGTTGTTGTTGTTTCCTTTTTTGGCTTTGGTATCAATTTGATAGTGGCTTCACAGAATGAGTTAGGGAGGACTCCTTCTTTCTTGATGTTATGGAATAATTTCTGTATGCTACTTCCCAGTTCTTCCTTGTATGTTTGATAGAGGTTGGCTGCGAATCCATCTGGTCTGGGGCTTTTGTGTGTGTGTTTATACACTGCAAAGGAAATAATCTGCAGAGTAAATAGATTACCTACAGAATTGACAAAATATTTTCAAACTAAGCATCCAATAAAGAGCTAATATGCAGAATCTACAAAAAACTCAAACACATCAGCAAGAAAAAGACAAACCACCTCCTTAAAAAGTGGACAAAAGACACGAACAGAAGTTTTTCAAAATAAGATAGACAAATGGTCAACAAACATATGAAAAAATGCTCAATATCACTAATCATCAGGGAACTGTAAATTAAAGCTACAATGAGATGCTACCTTTTCTCCTGTCAAAATGGCCATTATTAAAAAGTCAAAAAGAAAAATAGATGCTGGCATGGATACAGAGAAAGGAATGTTTATACACTGTTGGTAGGATTGCCCATTTGTACAATCTGTATGGAAAACAGTATGGACGTCTCAAAGAAATAGATGTAAACTTGCCATTTGAAACTGCAATCTCACCACTCAGTATCTACTCAGAGGAAAATAAATCATTTTATCAAAAAGACAGCTACACTTGAATGTTCATTGAAACACAATTCAAAACTGCAAAGATGCTAATCAATTTAAATGCCCAACAATTCATGAATGATAAAGAAAATGCCGTATTTGTGCACATACTACGCAGTCATAGAAAAGAAATAAAAGTGTCTTTTGTAGCAACTTGGATGGAACAGGAAACTATTATCCTAAGTAAAGTATTCAGGAATGGAGAAATAATACCACATATACTCACTAATAATTGGAAGCTAAACAGTGGGCACCCAGGGGCACAAAGAGACTTAAAGGATATTGGAAACTAAGAAGGGGCATGTGGGGGAAGGGTAAGGGGTAAAAACATACCTATCAGGTACAATGAACACTATCTTGGTGATTGGCATGCTGAAAATCCTGACATAAGCACTGTACAAAATATATATGTAACCCAAACATTTGTATCCTCTTAATATTTGGAAAGAAAAAGACTGAGGCTATTAGACAAATAGAGAATAGGAAAATTATATTTGGAGCAAGTTCCTATTTAATTGAAATTTGCCTTTTTTCAAGGAGCATTCAGTACCCTACTGGGAATTTAACCTAAGCGTATGCCATTTAGAGTATTGGTTTCTCAAAGCCGTGTTCTGTGTGGATGGAGTTTATTTTGTAGGTCAGATCTTTGCTATAGATCTGTCCCTCCCCCTTCCCCAATGCCTCTGCTACCTGCTACGCCTCATTTGTCCTGTGTAGCTCCAGCTACTGAATGCCCACGTTGGATGGAAAAAGAAGACAGATTTTAGGAGACAATTTAGCTTCACAAAACTTACGGCATAGTGGTTAAGAGTATGGGCTTTGAATTGAGGTCCAAATTGAAGCTCCACCACCTATTTGCTGTATGTCCATGGGAAAGTCAATGTGTTTTTAGCTTTAATAAAATACTAGGTAGAATTGTGTGTATGTGTGTGTGTGTGTGTGTGTGTGTGTGTGTGTGAAGTAGGTATTTGTAAGCCATGTAATATTGTTCTTGGAAATGAGTAAGCAGGTCATATAATGTAGCTGCCAATATTATTATTGTATATTGTTATTACTGATTCTATCTCCTACACTACTATTTGGTCCCTTTCCCAGGAAATCTCTCTTCACATCTGGGCCTACAATCAAAGTGGCTATGCGCACAATCCCTAACTAACACAATGGTAAATTCTGTGTAGTCTGTTTTTTATCTCAAAAATAAATCCACAGCTTTTTGACAAGTTTTCATCCCAAAGGATTTGGATGACCTCTGAAGATTAAATTTCTCTTCTGTAATGCGTTGCAGGTGCATTTGATTAGTGATTCACCAAAGAGATAAGGGGATGAAGGATAAAATTTTTCTAAAAAAGATAATATTTTTAGGGGAAAAAGAAAAACAAGAGATAAGAGAGGTGAAGTGATTCCTTTAAAAGCGATTTTATAGCTTGCACGGATACAGATGATAATAATTGCACATAGATAGTAAAGTTTGGCAAGTTTCCTTTTATGAAGTAGAACAGGGGGTGTTCCTTATATAAGCTGATTTCTACTTGTAAATAAAACAAGATTGAAGAGCCAAATCCAGTGATTGATTGGGTATCACTCTTATTATTTTTAATGATTCACAAATCTGCTAGGAACTGTTTGGGTTTGTAATGAGAACGATTTATCAGAGTGCAGAAGACACATCTGTATTTCATTTTGTCATTCTCCCTCCCATGGTTTTCACCCCAATGTTGGTGTGAGTTTTAAAAACCCATTTGAGCAATTTTGTTTAGAATTGTCCGCATTTTTGTTGTAGTTTTACAGAACATAGTATTTGCTTAAGTCCAAAAGGCAAACCACCAAGGTGGCTTTTAGTAAAACCTCTGCTATTTGCTGTGGTAACTGGCATCTTTTTCAATATCTTCCGACGTTAGTTTCCTCATATTTAGGGGAGGGAGACTCTATGTGAATATATAAAAATCAATACGGCTACGGCTTTTAAAGGAGAAATAACTGTTCTGCTAGTTTGTGGTTCTTTTTCACTCTGGCATAGTTCATGGTGAATATTAAACATGACACGTTCATTAGTAATAATGTTAAAAACAACTACCATAGTTGAGACATTTACTTGAAGCAGTTTTGGAAATTATCATATGAAGTAAATTGTTGGTGAATGAATGACGTCCTGAGTGCACATTGAATGATGTTTACTTTCATTCCAACAGTTAATCCCCATAAAGCAAAAACAAAACAAAACAAAACAAAACAAAAAAACGAGATGTACGAGGTGGGCAGTATCATTATGCTTATTTTACAGACGAGAGAATTGAAGTTGAGAGAGGTATGACTTCTGATCCAAGAAAACACAGCTAATAATACTGTGCCATTGGAATTTAGACCCATGTTTGCCTAATTTAGGTGGAACTAGGACCACAATAGGGAGAGAAAGCATAAAAGAAAACACATTTATGCAAAAACTAGAAATTATGCAGCAAAATGGTGTAGTTGGCACAGAGCAGAGCAGAATCTCCCCACCCAAGCCCCCGCCCCCCCAAACACATCTCCTTTCTTAAAGTTTTCCATGAACGGCATCATAGTAACTGACAGATAAGTCTATGTAACGTTCATTTCACTGCCCATGTTACCAGTAGTGGCCAACGTGATTTGTGGCAGAGCTTTACTTCTTCAGACAATTATTGCAAACTAGAGCAAGCAAATTTATTTACCATCAAAGCTGACATGACTCCAGAACTATCACTGCTTTTTTATCACTGCTCTGAGTGATGACAATGACCGTAGATGATCTGGAAAGAGACGCTTGCATGACTCTACAAGTGGAATGATGGAAAGGAAATACAGGCAGAAACAATCTGGCTAAGAAAGAATTTTACAAAATGGCCTGTTTGGTGTCTGTGTGTATGAAAGAGAGAGAGAGAGAGAGAGAGAGAGAGAGAGAGAGAGAGAATGAATGTACGTATGATAAGTGGCAATAAATCTTAAATCTAATAGTCAAGATATCCAGTCTTGATATATAAAGCTAATGATGCTTAGATATCTAGATACCTGTGGAAGACTAAGAATTTGATATTAAAAATATCATTAGCCATTTTAAAGATGAACAGGAATATGTCATTAAGTAGAAATTGTGGTATATTTAAAATGTGATAAAATTGCAAGGTGTCATAAAGCTTGGAAACTTCAGTTTTCAGTGTTTTGAAAAGGGGCCCTAATGCCTCCTGTATTTGTAGACTGTATACTTACTGTGAATGTTGATCTCAAGTCCATTATCTTGGTTGATACTTTCTAGCCTCCTTTTTAAAGAATTGTCAGCCTCACTGGCCTACCTCCCCATATAAGCCACCTCCTGGCTGGACTTACCATCTCTTTTTGTATCCCAAGTGTCTGGGGTCCTGTCTGGGACACAGTAGTCCAGGGGTGGCGAACACGCGGCTAGAGCTGCATGCGGCTCCCGGCCAAAATGAATTTCGGCTCTTTGCCTCTTATCATTATTTTGTATACTGTGGCTCTTTGCCAAGTTTGGATTTTGTTATGCTGCTTCTGAGGAGGGA